>PISX010032930.1:0-15655 GCA_004024625.1 Mellivora capensis | reverse complement strand
TTTTTTTTTTTTTTAAAGATTTTATTTATTTATTTGAGAGAGAGACAGTGAGAGAGAGCATGAGCGAGGAGAAGGTCAGAGGGAGAAGCAGACTCCCCGTGGAGCTGGGAGCCCGATGCGGGACTCGATCCCGGAACTCCGGGATCATGACCTGAGCCGAAGGCAGTCGTCCAACCAACTGAGCCACCCAGGCGTCCCTATTTCTACCTTTTTAATCTATATACTTCTGTGTTGGAATTTATCCTACAGAAAGGAGGTATTCATGTTAGCAGTCTTCTAAATTAAAAGACTTTAAAGGAGCAAACACAAAATGATTGTACATAGCCTGATTACAACAGTGTAGAAATATACAAAGGCAGAATTAAGTTTTGAGAAAAAAATACTTGGGGTTTTAACTTCATGGTCCCCCCCCCCCCATTAGGTAATGTGCTTTAATGTACAAATTAAACTGTAAAAAAATTAAGTGAACAGAATCACACCAAGGAAAATCTGCATGTCTGTTTTATTTCCATTAGAAAAATATTATCTATTAAAATTGTGGTCCACTTTCTTCGCCTTCACTACCATTCAAATTTCAGTACTTTAATTTTATTCAAGTAAAAGCAGAATTATATAGCTCATGTGAGAACTAAGTATTTCACATCACTCAATTAAAAAGATTTAACTGAATTATTTGTGCTCTTAATTATCAGAAATAGTAACCCCTCTTTCCTACGATTTATTTCCCTTTCATTTATTTCTGTAAGGATGTAATGAGCGTTTCTTTCTCCACATCCAGGAACATGAATGTGCGTGTGATTTATGACACCAATAACTGGAGTTGTCATCTGATCCCCAGTTCAGGCTTAATTCCCCTTATTATATGGTATTCCATAATGGCCTCAAATGTTTTAAGTCAATCATATGCTTTCCAATGTCAACTATAAAAATTAAGATGTTAATTTGAAAACATTGTTAAAATTCCACACTAAATAACGCTGGACCCACTTAGAGCGATGCTGTTGTCAGAGGTCCTTGGACAGCCACTGCCTCAATCTCCACACGGCCTCCCTGCAAGGAAAATCATCAAGCAATGGGTAGGTAATTTTTTACAAATGAAGAGAGCTCTAGATACCTACTAAAAACATATACAACTGATAGTGATACAGCATTATTAACGTTACATTTTTCAAAGAAGGGAAGGATAGGGAAGCATTCACGGAGCACCCCGGACAGGCCAGGCTCCCATGCCAGATGTGCTCATGCGCATTAGCTCACAGAATGCTCTGGGCAACTCCGTTAGACAGTGTTCTCCCTTCCGTCCAGAGAACGATACATGGAAGCTTGGAGAGGGAGTTTTAACCTGTCCCAGGACACCATGCTAAATGGCAGAGGTTCAAACCCATGTCTTGCGATAACAAGTTCAGAGCTCCTTCTACTACACCCAATACCTTAGTAAAGTTTGAGAATACTGACCACTCCAAGGAACAACCGATTAAAACAATAAACATACCACTCACAGGAGATAAATTTTCTTGACAGGGAAGTTAGTAGGCTGCTTTTTTTGTAGGCAGGAATATTGTGATATTCTCATCACATTTGAATATCACAGTAACAATGGTGAGAAAATATGTGGGCCACAGGTTTTGAGATTATTTTTTGAATGGAAGTCTGGATGTTTCATTACACAAGTGAATTTTATTTTTAAAGATTTTATTTATTTATTTGACAGAAAGAGAGAGAGATCACATGTAGGCAGAGAGGCTAGCAGAGAGAGAGGGGGACGCAGGCTCCCTGTTAAGCAGAGAGCAGATTTGGGGCTCAATCCCAGGACCCTGAGATCATGACCTGAGCCGAAGGCAGAAGCTTAACCCACTGAGCCACCCAGGCTCCCCTCAAGTGAAATTTTTTTTTTTTTAAAGATTTTATTTATTTATTTGACAGAGAGAGAGAGATCACAAGTAGGCAGAGAGGCAGGCAGAGAGGCAGGCAGAGAGAGAGAGGGGGAAGTAGGCTCCCTGCCGAGCAGAGAGCCCGATGTGGGACTCAATCCCAGGACCCTGAGATCATGACCTGAGCCGAAGGCAGCGGCTTAACCCACTGAGCCACCCAGGCGCCCCTCAAGTGAAATTTTTTTATTGCAGAGCTCACTACCCTGGCTCAGGGTATAGTCTCTTAAGTATGTGAAAACAATACAGCTGCTATTTTACTTTTTCTTACAATTCAAATCCCTCTGATTCTGTTGTGTTCATGTTCATGTGTGGCCTTGAATTCTCATTTTCTTAATTTTTAAGACAAATTTAAAAAATTTCTCAAGTTTCTTAATCCCCACCCCCGCCCAATGCATATAATATTGGGTATTTCCTTTTAGTCTTTAAGATTTTGGAAATCAGGGATGCCTGGGTGGCTCAGTTGGTTAAGCCGCTGCCTTCAGCTCGGGTCATGATCCCAGCGTCCTGGGATGAAGTCCCACATCGGGCTCCTTGCTCGGCGGGGAGCCTGCTTCTCCCTCTGCCTCTGCCTGCCTCTCTGTCTATCTGTGCTCGCTCGCTCTCTTTCTCTCCCTCTCTCTCTGACAAATAAATTAAAAAAAAAAAAAAAAAAAAGATTTTGGAAATCAGAGATTATTCCTTTTTTTTCTTTAAAAAATTTCTTGCCAAAGTGCTTAGTTTGTTATACTCAGAAAACAACATTGAAATTTACAACCGTTAGTCAGTTAAATTACATTAGTCAGTTTAAGGTGTACTTACTTTGGGCAAAGCAGCAACCTGGTAAGCAGCTCTTGCAGGAAAACTACCCTTGAAATCTGAATGTAAAAGAATTTCATTTAGTTTTCAGACACTGTATTGTGACTACACAATTAAGACTCTGGTAGGTGCTTCACAGATCTGTCCATTCTTAGATATAAGCAACACTAAGAAAAGCTCACTTTCATACCTGTTTGATAAAATATTTTGCCCTAGAATTCCTATGATATTGAATACTTTTTAAAACGCCTTTGCTTGGAACGCCTGGGTGGGTCAGTTGGTTAAGCGGCTGCCTTCGGCTCAGGTCATGATCCCAGCATCCTGGGATCAGGTCCCACATCAGGCTCCTTGTTCGGCGGGGAGCCTGCTTCTCCCTCTGCCTCTGCCTGCCACTCTGTCTGTGCTCGCTCTCTCGCTCTCTCTCTGACAAATAAATAAATAAAATATTAAAATAAATAAATAAATAAATAAATAAAATTTAAAATGCCTTCGTTTTCTGGAAAAAAAATGAAAGTACATCCTTTGAGACTTTGATCTTGTTTGATACAAATGGGATCTTATGTTTAAAGCAATACTTATTGCAGTATGAACTCTTATTTAAGCATCCCAATAACCCTTTAAAGCTTTATCCCCATTTTGCCTGTGAGGAAACCAAAGCATAAAAAATGTTAATGAACCAGCTAATGATTCTGAGAGCCTGAACAGAGATGGTGGTGAGGTCTTATGACAGCAGTAAAAAATATAATCTCTGTGTTAAAAAAATCATTAGGAGGGCTTAAAAAACCTGAGAAGCGTGTAACAATATTAAGCTTTGGGAAAACAAACTGGTAGGGTTGTAGTATATTCTCGTAAGGAGTGTCATAGAAATGTCTTGGATCTTCTTCGTGGGGTCTCACTGCTTATTCTCAATCCGACTATTCTTTTGGGACAGAATCTATGATCATTTCTTTAGTATCTCCTATCACTCTTGATGCACAACGGACACTCAATAAGGTTAACAGATTCATTTCTTGTTAAAACGGAATACAGTCGTAAAGCCAGATTACTTACACTGTTTGTAGACTTCATTGACAGTGCTGAAGTCGTTCATGTCAGCCAGCAAAACAGTTGTTTTTACCACTAGAAGATATATACACTGTTAGTAGGTTTGGCTGTTTGGTCTCACCTAAAATGTTACTTAGAGAGACACAGAGTTCTGACTGTCTTGATTAAAATGGGCCTGAGGGGCGCCTGGGTGGCTCAGTGGGTTAAAGCCTCTGCCTTCGGCTCAGGTCATGATCCCAGGGTCCTGGGATCGAGTCCCACATCGGGCTCTCTGCTCAGCGGGGAGCCTGCTTCCTCCTCTCTCTCTTTGCCTGCCTCTCTGCCTACTTGTGATCTCTGTCGAATAAATAAATAAAATATTTAATAAATAAATAAATAAACATTAATTAAATTAAAACAACTTTCAAAAGCAAGGAAGATGTGGCATGATGTATTACTGGGTGCTCTGTGTTCCTCAAAAAGTCCGCAGAAACATCAAACAGTAATTTGAAGGAATATCAAGTCGCTCACCGTTAGTGAAGTCACAGCCTGCAGCTTTCAGAATTTCGCCCATGTTTTTAAGAGCCTAGGAAGCAAGGCAAGAAAGGCCAAAGGCACTCGTGTTACAGTAAACTTCAATTCAATGCAATTAATCAATTTTTGCTAATAACCCCTTGAATAGCTTACAGTGCAGAAAAATTCTCCCTTTCTAGGAAATTCACTCTTTCTACACCACCTTTACACAAGTGAATTGCTTCTTGGCTTTCGTTTAGCAGAAATGGATCTTTCCGAAATACAGTGAGACTCTGCCTCCTTTTGTGAGTAAAAAGACTAGACTGAAGTTTCTTCTTCAGCGCTAGAGCGTGCGAAGTTCTCAGCCGACGTCTACTCAGCTGGAACAGAGAAAGCTCCTGGGGTTCCTAACTATCACTTGGAGGATAAGTATGAGCTGGGAGCATTAAAACAGACTTTCTTTTATTTATTTATTTTTAATTTCATTTTATTTTTTCAGTGTTCCAAGATTCATTAAAACATATTTTCTTTTAAAGCAAAAATTCACTTTAAAGAGTACTTTTATCTTTTTCTCAAAAAATATTAGTAAACAAGGTATATGTTCGATACTCTGGACTTTGGAAAAACATCTGTTTTTCACTCTTTCCTTAATGTATTATTTTTTTCAATTCATTGCTCCCCTCCACTTTACTGGTCACATTATGATATTTGATATATATATTTTTAAAATCTAAACAGGTAACATACGGATATGGCAAAAAATTCAAAAGCCATAAAAAAGCATATCCATTGAAAGGATATTTCTCACCCTGACTGCCCTCCTCCCCCGTTTCCTTCAGAGGGAACCACTGCTTCTGGTTTCTTGTATATCATTGTGGAGACAGTCAGTGCTTATACCAGCATGAACGGGAATGTGCATACATGCAGATGGTAGCACACTGTGCAAGCTGTTTCGCATCTTGGTTTTATTTTATCGCGTAACAATTTACCTTGGGGGACTTTTCTGCATTAATTCAATTGTATGGCTCCAGCATGATTTATTTCACTAGTTCTTATGGACAGACATTTGGGATGTTTTGTGTCTTTGGGTAATACAAATGACTCAGTGAATGCATAAAATTATAATTTAATTCTATTTATTGGATTATAATTGTACTCCCTACTCTCATTTAGAAAAACACATTACACATCATCTTTGGTAGTTCTTACTAACAAATGTTAACTTTTACTTTTGTGGTGTTTTTCTTGCAGGTCAGTGGCCCTGATAAGAAATTTCCCAATCCAGGGACGCCTGGGTAGCTCAGTTGTTAAGCGTCTGCCTTTGGCTCAGGTCATGATTCCTGGGATTGACCCCTGCACTGGGCTCCTTACTCGGCGAGGAGCCTGCTTTTCCCTCTGCCTGCCGCTCCCCCTGCTTGTGCTGTTTCTTTCTCTCTCTGACAAATAAACTTATTTATTTTTAAAGATTTTATTTCTTTATTAGAGAGAGAGACCATTAGCAGGGGGAGAAGCAGAGTCAGACTCCCTACTGAGCAGGGAGCCTAACACGGGGCTCAATTTCAGGACCCTGGGATCATGACCTCAGATGAAGGTAGATGCTTACCTGATTGAGCCACCCACGCACCCCATAAATAAAATCTAAAAAAAAAAAAAAAAATCCCAGTCCATGTAGAAGTGACAAGATACTATCTGATTTCAATACTTTAATTGAAAGTTAAGTAATTTTACTGAGATGATGGACACAAAATATTGTTATCAGTTTTAGGTATATAATATGATTTGATAATATGTATATACTGTAAAAGGATAACCACAGTTCAGTGAATACCTAATAATTCAGGTTTGAAGTCACCTTAGATGGTAGACTTTTTTTTTTGCTTGTTGAATGATTCCTCAAATTTCGAACTTTCTACTGTCATACAACTGTCTTCAATCAATCAGTAAGTAACTAAAGGCATTTATCTGATAATCTCTATAAAAAAGTCAGCCAAGTGGATGCTTAACATGAAAAAGCGGTAAAGAAGAGAACTTCAAATGTGAAAAATGACTTACTTGTTTGGCTTCTTCTGCCACCCCTCCTGGCACGAGCTGTCCACTAGCAGGGTCCATGCCTAGCTGTCCCGAAATGTAAATGGTCCTGTCGACTAACACGGCTTGACTGCAATAAAGAGAGACTGGGTGTATGTACAAGATACAAAATAGGAAATTCAATGCTCAAAGATTTCTTTGCTAAGACACATAGAGCACAAAATGTAAAATAAAATAATTAATAATTGGACTTCATTAAAATTAAAAAGACTTGCTTTTTGAAAGAGATCTTTAAGAAAATGAAAATAGAGGTCACAGATTGGGAGAAAAGATGTGCAAAACATATATCCAACAAAGAACTTGTATCCAGGATATATAAAGAACGCTTATAATACAGTAAGAGAAGATAACCCAATAAAAAAATGGGCAAGTGATTTGAAAAGATATTTCATGAAAGAAGACACATGAAGAGATCAATGAGGTAGAAACTAGAGATACAGTAGAACGTATCAATGAAACTAGAAGCTGGTTTTTTGAAAGAATCAATAAGATTGATAAACCATTGGCCACACTAATCCAAAAGAAAAGAGAGAAAGCTCAAGTTAGAAGACACATGAAGAGCTAGGGAGTACAAGAGCTAGGGAGTTCAACATTATTACTCATTAGAAAAATGTAGTGCAAAACCATAATAGATACCACTATCCACAAGTAGAGGTCACTGGTAATATTAAGTATTGGTGAAGATGGGAAGCAACCAGAACCCTATACATTGCTGGTGGGAATGCAAAACAGTACATACTTTGGAAAACAGTTTGGCAAGTTTCTTAAAAACTTAAAACATAAAACATATACTTAACATGCAACCCAGCAATTTCTTTCCTAGGCAACTACCCAAAATAAATGAAAATATATGTCCAAATACCTTATATGGAATGTTCAGAACAGCATTATTCACGAAAGCAAAAAAGAAAAACAAAAAATGTTTAAAAATCCACAGAGAGATCCAACCAAAGGATACATAGTATTTGATTCCACTTCCATGAAATTCCAGAAAAGAGACAATAGCAGCAGAAAGTAGATTACTGGCTTCCTGGGTCAGTGGGGATTGACCACAAATGTACAGTATGAGGGAGTTTTTTTTGGGGTGATGGAAATAAGCTGAAACTTGCCTGTGGTGTCAGGTACATGAGTCTAGACACCTACAAAAACTCATGGAACTCTACACTTAAAAATGGAATTTTTAAAAAGGGGGAATTTTAATGTAACTTATACCTCAGTAGAGCTGTGAAACAACAAAAATGCAATGCCAAGAGCACCCTAAGAAAAGAAGTAATTATTCCCAGACAAGATTCATCTGGAAGGGTACACACTTCATTTCTGCCAAGTGCTTGCTTTTGGAAATGACTTGTGTAATGAGGACACTAAATTTCAGAATTAGGATAAAATAACTAGAAACAGAATAAGCCACATTAGGACCTGAAAAAGAACAAAACAAATCAACTTCAATTTTTTTTTAAACTTTCTGGATAAAGAAATCCCCTCTCTCTTTTTAGCTGTGGTAAAAGGTATTTACCATTTTAACAAGTTTTAGGTACACAATTCAGTGGCAGTAAGTGCCACCATTTCTAAAATTTGATAAAGAAAACTTAGTAGCAGTTTAAATTCAGAAGTAAAATATGTTGTACCATTTCCATGCTTATTTAGAAACAGCATCTTCTCATTTCTAATTTTATATTTCTAATATTACATCCTCATTTTTAATCTTCTAGTTCCCTATGGTGTTTTCCAATATGCTCCAGGCTTTCTTTTATTTCATGGTGTTTCCCCTGATTTTCCTGAGCATATGTTTTTTCTTTATAATTTAAACAATGGCGGGGGTGACTGGGTGGCTCAGTTGGTTAAGCGACTGCCTTCGGCTCAGGTCATGATCCTGGAGTCCTGGGATCGAGTCCCACATCGGGCTCCCTGCTCAGCAGGAAGTCTGCTTCTCCCCATGACCTCTCTTCTCTCATGCTCTCTCTCTTTCATTGTCTCTCTCTACCTCTTAAATAAATAAATAAAATATTAAAAAAAAAATATATATAATTTAAACAACGGCATTTATGTACGTATGGATGTATGTAAGCTCTGTGCCCGATGTGGGGCTTGCACCTATAACTCTGAGATCAAGAGTTTATCTACTGAGCCAGCCAGGGGCCCCTCTAAATTTTTTAAACTTTTTGAAGAAGAAAACATTCACATGATTAAAAAAATCTAGAAACTATTCAAAGAATCTCAGTGAAAAATCTCCTCCCTTCTTCCCTTATCTTCCTCCTGCTTCATTTCTGGTCCCTACAGATAACCAGTGCTCTTCTTAACAGAGTCTTCCAAAGTTTCTTCATTTACATGTGAATAAGTGAATACATTTATCTTCTTCCTGTTTGTATGCATAGTATACTAAGCTCTTTTTTTAAATACAACATGTAGTGTATTAAACAGTTCTCTACAGTTTGCTTTTTTCACTCAACAGTGTATCAGGATCTTCCCATAACTGTATATAGAATACATCCTTATCCTTTTAACAGTTGTGTAATATTTCACAGTATGGACATACTTTAACTAGTTACTTTTGATTCCAGTATTTTGCTATTGTAAACAAAACTACACCGAAAACCATCACACATACATTTTCCCTGGGCAGGTAACAAAGCCTTTTTTTCATCTAAACCTCAGAGGAGCTTTTCCTATACCACGAGCAGGATCCTGCCTCACAGCATAGCTCAGTCTGTTATCTTATCTCTGGGGTATGCCAGACTGTAAACTCCCTGACTACAAAAGCTGTGTCCCACTGTCTCCAGCTGCGCGGGAATGAGGTGACTCCTTGCACACAGTGGGCACACAATACCTTCTTGTTGATGTTTTGCTAATGACTTACTAGCTTAAATGACTTTGGCTGTCAGTAAAGAATCTTTTTGGTAGGACCTACTGGCTTATTGTATGGGCTTTGAAGCGTGGAAGAGGGTAGATTTAAACTTGGTAACACGATTTAGAAAGTCTAGAAATTCTTCTCAACTATCTGGCTTTCACCCTGGCCCAGAAACAGGTAACTACTGAATTTGTTAATGTGTAAGCTTTCCTCAGGTTGAAAAGTATCATCAGCTAACAAGGTTTTTTATTAACTGTCCTGTGTAGAACTAGGCTATCCTAGGCCCTTTGCAAAAGTAACTTTAGCTCTCCCCATATATGAAACATAGATTAAGCCCATATACATTACCATTGGTCAAAAAACTTGTGATAGTAAAAAGGAGTTCATTTATTCTCAGAAAATTAACAGACGTCTAAGACTATCTGACCTATGTGAGTTAATCTCTTACAGATTAGTAAAGAGATTGTTCACAAAGGTAATTAAATAGCTGACCCTCTGATCATAGCATCCTACTATCCAAAGACAGTCATTAGATTCCAAAAAATTTAAAAGTTTACGGTTCCATTTCCAGGTCAAAGGGTAATAACACTTTCAAAAGCATCTTGGTAATAATTCTCATACTATAATCTATGCCACCTAGACTATCACTTCCAAATTTCACGACTATTTGGGTGGTGTGTTAGTAAAATGGAAAGCAAGGCAATGTGATGTTGAAATATCTCAAAGTTCCGTCCTGATTTGAAAAGTGATTGCGTTGAGCTGATTAGCTAATTGGTGACAACACCTCGTCAGTCACAAGGCCAGGGACTGAAAGTACAACACATCTGAATTCTTTCTGAAGACCAGAATTTTCCAACTGTGCTCACTACCAACTCCATGCACAAAAATTGGTTTCCAAATGGTTCTTTAAATATGTCCAATTAACTTTATGAGGATATGACTAGTTAGTTGGAGTGCGGTTTTCTTCAAGATAAAATATTGAATATTAGCACCATTTTTAGTGTCCTTGTATGATTTGATCTCTGGGTAGAAAAAAAGCACAAGAGGACAACATCCTAGGAAGTCCCTACATAGTGAAGCTAGTTGATGTTTTGTCTTTAATCATATTGGTATATTCATTTGATTCCCCCTTTTTTTTCCCTTGCAGCTTTATGAAGATAGCTGACGTCAGGTCAATCAGGAATATTGCTGTTATGCTTGCTTTCTTGAACAGAGTACACACTTGAGGAAGGTCTATGCTCCAGGCTCCATAATCACCTCGTGTTTGTTTCTGGTAAGGGCTGCTTTGCTCTGAAGTAAAACCAGTGGGTAATGGAGGAAGAGGGACCAGGGCAGAGGAGGAAAAAGATTACTGATTTTTTACTTTTATTGTAATACCCCCTGAACTAGTCTTAATGTCCTTCCCAAATAATTATCAGAGTACTCATAAAGAAAACTGATCATGTCACTTCCTCTTCAAAAAGATTTGAGGGCTCTTCAGTGCCTACAAAATAAAGTTTCTACTCTCCAGGTTAGAGTTGGGAAGGATCACAATCCAGAATTTGCTAATTTTTAATTAAAGCTAATTTTTAGCAGGAGACAAAACAACAATTCAGAGTCAAAGTCCAACTCTGAACCAGGGTTTCCCAAAGTATAGGTCACATGCAAACTGAATCACAGTAAGGAAAGGATTCCTTTTAAATTCTCTTTGAGTTCCTCCATGGCAGGAGACAGAAAACTAAATGATGAAGACTGAGCTCTAGAGCTCTGCCTAAGTTCAAATTCTGTCACATCCCATCTTGGTGGCTGACCTTGGGCAACTTATTTAACCACGTGTCTATCAGTTTCTTCATCTGAAAAATAAGTACTGTCATAGTAACTGGGCACATAAAGCATTAAAGCACCTAGAACAGTGCCTTGTGCTCAGTGAGCATCAATAAATGTTAGCAATTATGACATCACTCCTCTGATTACATCAAGGAGAAAAGAGATCAATTTTAGAAAAAAAGAAATATATCACTTTTAACAAAGAGAGCTGGCCTCGGGTTCTGAGCCAACTGCAGCAGCTTCCTAGGATTTAATTATGCTTTTGATTTAATTGAGCTTATTTTTTTTCTGTTACCTTCCACTGGGTTGTCTTCTATTTAGAGTACTGCTGTAAAATTTCCTTTTTAACTTTGTTAAAGTGAGCCTGCTTAAATAAAAATGCTAAGTAAATTATGATACAGGTGGTACACAGATTTGGCAAATGGAAAAAAAAAAAAAGAGAAGTCGTAGTTGGATTACCAAAATTCCCTCCAAAATATCTTTATGCCATGTATTCTTCTACAACTATGCCTCATGACCTTCCCTCTGACTTCCCGCTAAATTCCTTAACAAAGTAATTTAAAAATCATTTATGGGGCGCCTGGGTGGCTCAGTGGGTTGGGCCTCTGCCTTTGGCTCGGGTCATGATCCCAGGGTCCTGGGATCGAGCCCCACATCGGGCTCTTTGCTTGGTGGGGAGCCTGCTTTCCCCTCTCTCTCTGCCTGCCTCTCTGCCTACTTGTGATCTCTCTCAATGTCAAATAAATAAATTAAAAAAAAATCATTTACAACAGTACTATACAGATGGCAAACAGAACCTTCAAAACCCAGCTCAAGGACTACCTCTTGCAGGAGCCCTTCTAGATCTTTTTCTTCCTCTGCTCAAGTTCCGTTAATTTCTTTCTTCTCTTTTCCCACCCCTCATCCCCCAACCCTTTACTCCCATTGCATTTTGTTTCTAACCCTGCTATAGTAATTATTGTTCTGCACCTCTAAGTGTCATTTCTCACATCAATGTGATACAGAAGACGGAGCTGGGGCTTGTTCAAATCAAGCTCTGCCACTTATGAACTCTCTGACCTTGGACAATTTCACTTCCAGGTTGAGTCTTCTTTTTGCAAAATGAAGATGGGACTCAGAGATTAGTTGTCATGATGCATGCACCAAATGAAAATGTTTCTTTTTCTTTCCTCACATGCCTGAGTATCTTTCACACTGCTTTAATTCTTACACATTTTTTTGTAGCTTCTGCAGTGCCTGGCCTATAGTAGGTGCTCAATATATGCCTATCATAGCTGAAGTGTTTCAGTTGTAGAAGTTTTGCATCTGTGGTTCTTTTAATAGTGAACACATACTATATTTTATAAAGGAAAAATGAGAAAAGGTTTACACGGTATACTTTAGTGAAGAAGTTAAAATAACAAAAATTATATTAAGGGAAAAACGTCTCCAAGAAGGCATCAGATAGGATCTAATTGTTTTAAAGCTGAGACATTTTAAGGAAAAAAAGAAGGATTTTTTAAAAAAGAAATTAACCTTTTTATATTTGCAGCACTTCTGACAAGTGGAAATGCATGTACACAGGGTAGAGTTTCTGGCCAGTATATATACAGTTAGCTAGAGCATTTCATGGCAATCTTAGCAAACGATTTTTGTTGTGATTTGTATTTGACTTTATTAGTGGGAAATGAGCATGGGCAATGAATTCATAAACATCCCAATGCATTTCGGTATGGGTCAGAAGAAAAAGTGCCTTCGATAGATAAGCATGTATTTGCTAAGCATTTCTATGAAAAGAATTCAGCTCTCTCCAGATGGACACCCACATCTGCTCATGGAATTTACTCCTTTTAATTAAGAGGGTTAGACCAAATATTATGCTAAAATGGAAGCTGTCAGTCATAAAGCCCACATGTTGTAGTCATTTACACAAGAAGTCCAGAACAGGCAAATTCACAGAAACTGAAAATAGATTAGCGGTTGCCAGGGGTTAGGGGAAAAGACTGGGGAGTGACTGCTAATGGGTAAGGGTTTTTTTGTTTGTTTTTTTGGAGGCGATTAAAATATTCGGAGATTATATAGTGGTGATGGTTGCACTACTACGTCAGTATAATTCTAAAAAATCACTGAATTGTACCCTTTAAAGGGGTGAATTTTATGGGTATGTGAATTATATCTCGATAAAATGGTTACCGAAAAAAAAAATTCAAAACCTGACCGCTTATGGCCGGCGAAGCGCTCTAGCCCTCCAGGTCCCGGACAGAGTCCCTGGGAGCACAGGCTCCAGCTCTATGGGTCTCCGGGCGCTCTGCCTCTTTCCGGAGTTGTTTCCCGGTTTCAGCGAGTTCGAGCAGGTTAGACCGAATGAAGCCCGAGGCCGGCTCCAGCTCTGCCGCGAGTGGCCGCCGCTCGGGATCCCCGACCCCACATGCCCATAGTGCATCCGCGCTCCCACAAGTCTCGTTACCTGTAGGGACCAATGGCCCCTGGGGCTTTCGCAGTGCTGATCACCTTTCTTATAAGAGACGCCATGGCTAACCCTTTTAGCTTGCTGTCCCTCCAAGAGAACAAACCAGTACACAGCCTCTAGCAGAGTCTCACCCGGACTAACCCGTTCAGGGACCAGACCCCGCAGTAACTCTTCTCCCGGAGCAAGTTCGCTCGGCATTCTGGGAGTTGTAGTCTCAGCCAGGTTCCCGGCCACGTGGAGGCCGCGAGTGCACTGGCGCATGCGCTATGCAGATGGCTCGCCGCACACGTCTCCAAGGAAGAGACTGTCGCAGAGCCTTGTCATTCTGACCCGGGAAGCCCTGGATTCCTCGCTCAGAGCCTCCGGCAGGTAGGTCGTGCGGGGCTGGTGTGCCTCAGGGTCCGCGAGTTTGGGGGGAGTGTGCGATGGTCCCCGCCCCGCGCACCGGCCCAGCTCTCCTCCCAGTCTTCCCTCAGACCCCCCTGACCTCCTCTTCTTCCCTGGCAGCCTGCGCCTGGGCCCGGCTTGCTGCCCTGCGCCTCCTTCGGCTCCTAAGCTCAAGCCCCCTGCGTTTGTCATTTTCCCCTATTGTCCCGCCGGGCGGACGCCGCCCTTGGAATGGGCTTGCACCCCCGTCCTGCCAGGCACTCTGAAGGAATGAGTTGCTTCATTAAGGGGACCGCGCTGAGATCTGGGCGTCGTCCACCGTCCGCCCCTCCCGTGTTCCCATTCCTGGGTGCTCCTCCAGCTTTGCAAGGGCTCTACGCTTTCTCCTTAGATCTGAACCGAGCCCGAGTGACTGGGGTCTGATTTCAAAAAGGAATATAGGCTGGTCTCTTGGCATATAGTCATGCCGTGTCAGAAGGCGTGGTACTTGGCCGGGTATTTCTTACTCTGTTAATAAAGGCATCATAAGCACGCTTCGCTCCATTTATACGTGCAGGTTTACATTCAACAAATACATATTGAGCCCTGCTTTGTGCAAGGCACATTGCTAGGAGCTGGAGGGACAACAGTGGAAAAGACAGGTAAGATTCCTGTTCTGCCTTGCTTCTCTCGTTATTCCTTCTCATTCGTCTTACATACTGCAAAGGTTTGGTTTTCTTACTTCCTGCTCAAGAGCCTTCAGAGCTTTTTCATTGGTTTGGGGCTTCAAGCACGGAATAAATTAGAACTTCCAGTATGGTTCCCCTGGCCTGCTCAGTATTGCCCCTCCTACTGTCTCATCCTACTCAAGACATCCAGAGCCTTCGCTCCTGAAATCACACAGAAGATTCCTGAATACTCTTTCTTCCCTATCCAAATTCCAACCCACTAAAATCCCATTTTCTCATTGACTTTTCCTGTGGATCCACATTTTCCCTTCTTATTCAGTTACCTGTTGTACCATACTGCAAAATTTGGTCTTTTAATGTGTGTAGTCTTTTTTTCTAATTGTTTGGGGTTTTAAAAATAGTGACTAGAGCCAGACTGCCTGGTTTGACTTCCAGCACACTTACAATCTTATTGGCCTTGGTGAGGATAACCTCTCTGTGCTTCAGTTTCTTCATTTATATATAGTTTCTTCATATTTATATATAGTTTCTTCATTTATAAAATACAGGTAGTGCTAGTATTTCCCCTATGGAGTCTTGAGAATTGAATGAGTAAGTCATGTAGGATAGTGCGTAACACACACAGTTCTCCATAAATGTTAGCTGTTTAAGACAACCAAATTCTGTAAGGAAAGAAGCCACAACCTATGCTACTTTTGTATACACATAGCCTGAAACTAATAAGCACAGGATAGAAACCAAAAGGCTGTTAAATTTGATTAAACTGGACAATTAGGAGGTGCTTTTAAATACAAAATAATTCATCATATGATTCTTTAAATAAGAAGCTCTCTTGGGGGATGACAAATAATTTAACTTGTGTAAAATATTTCTTGTGAAACAAGATACCTGTATTCTTTTTTTTTTTTTTAAACTCTGTGCTCTTTCCATTGCATGATGATGGCACTACCTCAGTGCTTAAGATTTTATTTATTTGACAGACAGAGATCACAAGTAGGCAGAGAGGCAGGCAGAGAGAGAGGGAAGCAGGCTCCCTGCTGAGCGGAGAGCCCAATGTGGGGCTCGATCCCAGGACCCTGAGATCATGACCTGAGCCTAAGGCAGAGGCTTAACTCACTGAGCCACCCAGGTGCCCTGTATTCTTTTTTTT
>PISX010032929.1:0-15602 GCA_004024625.1 Mellivora capensis | reverse complement strand
ATTTAAGCATAGTCCCTGGCAAAAGAAAAAAAGAACAACAACAACAACAAAAATCCAGCACTTTAAAAATGTTTGTTTGCTAAATGAATAATTAAATATTCATTCCATTCATTTTTTTTATCATGCCATTTGGTTTCAGGAGGAAAAAAAATAAAACTTAAAAAGTTTTAAGATATATTTTGTCCAAGCAAAGTGATTTTTGTTTTCTGCCTAGTAAGATACGGTTTCTTTTAAAAAAAAAAAAAAAAAAAGGACAAAATATAGAAGCCCCCAAATTCCGTATTATCCCTGCCCTTAAGCTCATTTCCATGAGAATAATATAAAAATGTATTACTACCCTCCACATTGTTCAATGTAAACACAATCTTGATCTTTTCCTGCTGCATATATTTTTCTTTTTTGCTAGAATTTCCTATTCTATTAGGACTTTAAAAAGCATTCTTGAAATAGCTGTAGTTGCTAATAGAAAATCCTGAAATCTCACAAGATTTCAAAGACAAAAACTGAACAAGAAGTGAATGACAGAGAAACAGTCTATCTTACAGGATAATATCAAAAACTGCCAAACTGATGAAGTAGTATTTGAGATAATCAAATCCTGCTCCTTCCAAACAGAAATGTCACAACAAAGAGTCAAATAAGGAAGAAAAAATCTCTGTGCCTTTCCTTGGAGCTGTACCAGAGCCTCACCTTTTCCAGCTGATTCCCCTTGACTCCTATGAGTCTCTGAGTCTCCATGACTCCCATGCTCAGAACTCCAAAGGACATCGCCCAGGCTCAGCTTCCGGGTCCTAAGTATAGTTATGAACTAGAAGTATGACTTGACAAGTAGTATCGAACCTCATTAATATTTGTGTACATGAATTTTCCTGACCTTAATTCTACATAAAATTCTTTGTACATATTTATGATAAAATCAGTGGGCACGCAGGTGGGTTAAGCATATGACCCTTGGTTTCAGCTCAGGTCATGATCTCAGGATTGTGAAATCAAGCCCTGCATCAGGCTCAGTGCTCAGCAAGGAGTCTGCTTGAGATTCTCTCACCCTCCTCCCACTTTCTCTATAGAATAAATAAATCTTTTCTAAATAAATAAGTAAATAAAAATAAAACAGAATCTTTTTTTAAAATAGCCAATCAATATAGAATGGCATAAAATAAAACTTCCCACTTATCACCCCTCAGTACCACTGTGTAAAATGCAGATTCTATGCATTATATGTATATCTTTTTTCAAAAAATACAAATAAGATTATACCCTAACTTTCATTTGCAATTTTCTTTTTCCATTTAAGAAATCTTATACTTAGAGATCTGCCACATTTTTAATCATCTATATAAGGATTTTAAATCCACTGTGCTCTCTCAACTTTGAAGAAGAATTCCTTCATTCAACAACATTTACTCTGTTGCTTACATTATCTGGTATGCAGAAGGAACTCCACTTTATTTTCAAATATATTTGTAGTTGGAATCCAACTGAAGATGAAGAACCCCATTTGCCCTTGCAGTTCTAGTAAACTGTTAGACAGCTAGAACCCCAGACTGCCTGGAGTGTCAGAAACTAATAAAGAACATAAGGCCTCCATCATTCTAAGTTCTCAACTAGTCCCCAGAAAGGTTCTACTAGTCTGTATTCAGTATTGATTCAACAAATATTTACTGAGTGACTTCTATGTGTAAGACACTGTACTTGCACTGAACACACAACCATGCAAACAGACCTCAATCCCTTCCATCAGCGATCTTACAGTCTAATGGAGAAAGAGGAAAAGCGCTGAATTACAGAGCGTATTGGAGTTTGACATTGAACTGGAATGCAATACGACAAAAATACCATTAAGAAAGGGAACAGGAAATGCAGAGAAGGAGATGGGTGCTCTTTTAAATAGGATCCTCGGAAAGGGATTCACTGCTAAAGAGACAAGTGACAGAATCCCAGGAAAGTAAAAAAGTAAACCATGAGGCAATCAAAGGGAACAGCACTAATGCTGCAAGATGGCAGAACCAGGGCCATGCACTTATAAATGCTGCCCTCCTTCCCATGGCTGCTCTATGCCATGTGACTCCTTAATATTCTTAATATTCTTCAATGGCTTCCCCCTGCCGAGGACAAGTCCTAAAGCCCTATGTGATCTCTAAGGTACTGAATACCCTGGGCCTGCCTGCCTTACTTCCTCACTCTCCCCACGCCTGCACCCCTACAGCACCACTCACTCTCCTTTCTCTACCCATGCTCTCCAAACACTTCCCTATAGTGGAGGCACAGACCTCATTCCTCTGCTTCCTCAGTAAGGCTGAGAAAATTTGCCCAGATGAGACCCCTGACTGTAAAGGACCTGTGCTTCTCCCTTACCAGCACTGCCGGAAGGGTACCAAAATAATCACAGTGTGTAATTAACTGTCTAATGCTGTCCTAAGATGAAGTCCTGTCCATCCCATTCAGTGCTACGCTTTTGGCATCATGCACGGTTCCTCGTAGGTACTCAATATATATTTCTTGATTGAATGAGCAAACAACCAAATTTCATTATATCTTACACAAATTCCAAATGAGTGGGACTTTAATAGATATGGTCCCAAAATTAACATTTTTATCCCAGTAACAATCAATACTGCAGGTATATATACAACACAGCACCATTATCTTATTTCTTTTTGGAGCCGAAACTAAGTCTATTTGGTAGTATGGATTTTATGTAACTGTCTAGTATTTTCTTTTAATTTATCTCAATTTGAAAACTAATATAAGGGGCACCTGAGTGGCTCAGGGGTTAAGTCTCTGCCTTCAGCTCAGGTCCTGATCTCAGGGTCCTGGGATCAAGCCCTGCCTCAGGCTCTCTGCTCAGAGGGGAACCTACTTTCACCTCTCTCTCTGCCTGTCTCTTTGCCTACTTGTGATCTCTCTCTCTCTCTCTCTCTGTCAAATAAATTTTTAAAAATTAAAAAATAAGAAATAAAAAAATAAGCCAGTCATAAAGAGACAAATACTGTATGATTCTAATTATATGATGTAGCTGAAGTAGTTAAATTTACAGAAACAGACCAGGGCTGGGGAGAGAGAAAAAAAGGAAGTTATATAATGGATACAGAATTTCAGATTTCCAAGAAGAAAAAAAGGCCTATAGATCTACTTCACAGTAATGTGAATATATTTTACACTACTTATTCAATTATACACTAAAAAAGGGGGGTTATGATAAATTTCATAGTTTTTTTTTACATTATTCATTTATAAGGAGTTATACACCATGGCCAATAATGTAATCTACCATATAAACAAGCTAAAGAAGAAAAATGCCATAATCTTATCAATTGGTAAAGAAATAGCATTTGACAAAACAATACCCATTCACAGGGAGCCTGCTTCCCACCCCCCCAACTCTGCCTGCCTCTCTGCCTACTTGAGATCTGTCAAATAAATAAAATCTTAAAAAAAAAAAAAAAAGTTCACCATCTTTAAAAAATTTTTTTTTTTAAAGAAAACTAATATAAATTGCTAGTCAGTTCTGGCTGTACCTCATATCACCCTATTTTACTAGAAAATATTTATGGTAAAAGAGCTCACTTAAGTCAGATGATAATTTTCATTTAAATTACTAAAGTAGGGATGCCTGGGTGGCTCCATCCATTAAGCATCTGCCTTTGGCTCAGGTCAGGATCCTAGGATCCTGGGTAGAGCCCTGGATCAAGCTATTTGCTCAGCAGGGAGTCTGCTTCTCCCTCTCTCTCTGCTCCTCCCCACTCCCCGCCCCTGTGCTCATGCGCGTGCTCTCTCTCTCTCTATGAAGTACATAAAATATTTTTTATAAATAAATAAATAAACAAACTGCTAAAGTAATTCACTTCTCCATTAACAAAAGTATCACCCATATGGGCAATTTGGACTGACTTAATAACAACAACAAAATACATACACACAAAAAAGATATTATAGGTACTCATTGCATTGTTTCCTAAAGTCTATTTGTTTAAATGTCACCCAACCAGAGTTCTTCCTTAAGATAAACTTTTTGTTTTTTCAAGAATCAAAATGTATCTTCTAACCTTCACAACTAATCAAAAAACTGTCAAAAAAGAAATTTAAAATATTTTATAAAAATAATTTATTAACATTTTTCAAAGGATTTTTAAACAACTAAAATTAAAAATAAAAGGGAAATATTATGATACCAAATTTTTCAGATGAGCCTTAAAAAGGAGATGTAATTTGCCGAAATTAAAAGAGTGAGTTAATCTTGGACTAGTCCTAGGAATCCATTCTCTTCATGGTTGAGCCAGAGTTCTCTGTGCTGTACTAGACATCCTGGGCTGAGAATTGCCCACACCATGACCTCTCACTGCAGCAAAACTCACTGGTAGAGAAAAACGATTTTTACTTCTCAATACATTTAAGAGAAATTTTCAAGTGTTGCTGAAATGCAAACTCTCCTACTTTATGGTGGAATAATCACATCACAGGAAAAACAGCAACTGGTGAAATTCCCCTTCGTGGCAAATATGATCTCAGAGATCCATATTCTGCAGAATTACAAAGTAATTCAAGAACTAAGGAATCAGAAAGCAGGCAAGCAACAAAAGATAAACATAAAAAATAGTGATATATTGTACCAAAATAAAACTAATGTTATAAAAACATTTATAGACATTATTTTCAATATTCACCTTCATAATGCTGGGATTTAAGTACAAACTAAATGAGAAAGAGCAAAGATAATATTCATTTAAATTTTGGAATAGTGGGCACTTGAAATAACATGGCTGCATTGCAATAAAAAGCACCTGTCCCACAGAGAGTAAAAATGCACAGTACAGTGGAATTGGTGACACCAAGTTGAACTTTTCAAACACATTATGTGACTAAAACAGATTTCAGAAGCCAGGTTTACATGAAATGGAGGACTGCTGATTTGAACAGCCCCAAAAGTATTTAATGTTTCATGAATATTGTACAAATCTTTTCTTGTAGAACTAAAAAGTGAGTGTGTGCATATATGTGTCATTCTTAATTCTATCACAGACATTCACTTTAAAAAATAACACAAGACAGAAAAAATAACACCAAACAATATAAGTGTCAGTCGGGACTGGAACTAAAATTCTCCATAGTTTGTTGAGGGACACATAAATTGATTGAGAACACTGATTTGTAGTATCTACTAAATTTACATAATACCCTACAACCCAGGAATTCCATTCTAGAATTAAGTGCTCCAGGCACAAGTGATTACAGTGATCATATCTATCAAAAGACAGGTACAAGAATGTTCATAGCAAGATTATTTGTAATAGCCAAAAACTAGAAGTAACCCAAAATATCCACTAATAACAGAATAGAGAATATTCATTTAATGGATTACTACATGGCAATAAAAAGAATGAATTTCTGTTAAATGCAACATGAATGAATCTCACTAGCACAATACTGGCAAGAGAATTCAGAAACATAAGAGCATACTATATATGATTCCACTACAATGGAGCTCAAGATTAGGCAAAACTAACCACTGGTAATAGAAACCATGAAAACAATAACCTTGGTGAGAGTTTAGTCAAAGGGAGGTATTGAGCAGGAGGACACAGGACATGTAAATTCATTTAGCTGAACAGTTAAAATCTGAGCATTTTACTTTATGTGAGTTAAGACATAATTACAAAAACACCACACAGTGGCTAACTGAACATAATAAAAAAATTAAATTAAAAAAATTTTTTTAAAAAACAAGAAAGAAAAGAAAAAGGAAAAAGACAAAGGAAGGAAGGGAAAAGAGAAGAGGCTTTGCCTATCAGGAGTTTTGCCAAATTATCTTTGGCAAATCACTTAAAATCTTCAAAACTGTTCTATCATGAGTAAAGGGAAATACCAGCCCCAACAAATTAAAGGGAGAAAATCTCCTCAAATCTGAACTCTAATCAGTTCTACAAGCACAAAAAAACCATAAGGTATATTATTATTACTTCATATGCAGGAACTAAAATACATATATAAGCTCAAGAATTCTCTTGAAGTTGGCTCACTCAAAGAGATCTAGTCAATACTCATAAAATACTAAGATTAAGTTAATGCCTAAATTAAGATAATTTAGTCTTACACTTGTTTTACCAAAAAAAAAGTAATTTCATTATTAATTTACAAATTTCTAAATCTCCTTCAAGCAATGCTTTCAACCTAATTGGCTCAGTCACATAACAAGATTCTTTACTATTACTATACAGAAAAATTGTGAACTTGAGAAAATATTACTTACTTTATAAATTATTGCTTTGTATACAACTTCAAAGAACACACCTAATGCACCAGATTAGATTACTTATTGTTATTATCAGTGCTGTGCTTTGGCAATGATTTGTAAAAGAAAATCTTATACTGAAATACCTTATCACTTAACTTTCTTTTGTATTGCCAGAATATACCTCCAGACAGTTCTCCCAAAATATCTGATCAGAAAAACAAAACTCACAAATTCTTATCTTCCTTCCTGAATGTTCATTCTGCACATATATTTTAATGATCCCCAATATTTAAAATGATTAATTTTGTGGCAAGAAGATAAAAGGCAATTAAAAATGAAAATCCTCCAAGAACTGCTCTAGGTAAATAACAATGCTCCTGAAACTTACACAGAAGCCTAACTGATTGTGAATTACTTTGAGTCCTCACAGACTTCACAGTTCACCAGCCAGAGCAGACCACAGTTAAATAACAGGCCTGAACTGTATGAATTCCTGACACAGCCCACTTATTTCTGCTACTTGGGCATCACTTTCAATGTAGTTAACAACGAAGTAGTAAAGAACTATATCGTTAAAGTACTCTAACTCTTCTGGAAGACTGAAAAGTGCTGCATCAGTATAGCATTAAATTAAAAATAAAGTCAAAACAGTAAAACTATCTTCATATATTACCAAGGATATTAGAACTGCCACAGAAAACAATTTAAGAAATTTAGCCAAAAGCCAAAAAGACTATCATTTCTCTCATTCTAAAATGCTATTATGTGCTAAACATGCATGAATCCTAAAGACACTGTGCTAAGAGAAAGAAGCTAGTCATAAAGTCAGGAAATGCTGGCAAGGATGCGGAGAAAGGGGAACCCTCCTACACTGTTGGTGAGAATGCAAGCTAGTGCAACCACTTGAAAACAGTATGGAGGTTCCTCAAAAAGTTGAAAATAGAGCTACCCTACCACCCAGCAATCACACTACTGGGTATTTACCCTAAAGATACAAATGTAGTGATCCGAAGGGGCATGTGCACCCGAACATTTATAGCAGCAATGTCCACAAAGGCCAAATTATGGAAAGAACCTAGATGTCCATCAACAGATGAATGAATAAAGAAGATGTGGTGTGTGTGTGTGTATATATATATATATATATATATATATATACACACAATGGAATACTATGTAGCCATCAAAAGAAAGGAAGTCTTGCCTTTTGCAACAAAGTGGATGGAACTAGAGGGAATTATACTGAGCAAAGTAAGTCAATCAGAGAAAGACAATTATCATATGATCTCCCTGATATGAAGAATTTGAGACTCTTAATCTCACAAAACAAACTGAGGGTTGCTGGGGGAAGGGAGGTAGGGAGAAGGCTGGGTTATGGACACTGGGGAAGGTATGTGCTATGGTGAGTGATGTGAAGTGTGTAAACCTGGTGATCCACAGACCTGTACCCCTGGGGCTAATAATACATTACATGTTAATTAAAATTTAAAAAAAAAAAAGAAGCCAGTCATAGACAACCAACGACACGCCATGTGCTTTACTTTTATGAAATGGCCAGAAGAGACAGAAGGAGAAAGAGACAGGAGACCAGTGGTTGCCAGTTGGGAGTGGGGAGCAGGAATGAGGAATAACTGTTAATGTGTACAAGGTATCTTTCTGAGGTGTTAAAAAGTTATAAAATTAGATTGTGATAATGGATGCACAACTCTGTAAATATACTAAAACCTACTGAACTGCAAATGAATGGATTTTATGGTGTGTGACATATATTTTGATTTAAAAAAACTTATAATTTAAAAAACTAAACAAAATTGAAAATTTATCTCCTCACTTGCCACCTTTCCAAGTCCTCAATAGCCACAAAGTGGCTACCATAATGGAAAGTTCCAACATCATGGAAAGTTCTGATGGACAGAATTGCTCCAGAACATTAACATGCAAAAAGAAATAATAAGGAGAACCTAGCAACTTCATCAACTTACTTACTATCAATGAAACAATGTTTATCTAGTAGTAACTAATGCCAAACTGTATCCACAACAAAACAGCCAGAGATCAGGACACGGTCAGATGGGGAATCACCTTGGTCCCTCCTACAAAGGTGTAAGTGAAGCTGGACAGAAGAAAAAGAAAAGAAACAAACAAGAAATTCCTAGATTCTTTCTAAATGCTGCAAAGCTTCTGAGAGATCACTGTATTCATCTTATCAGGGCATTAGCACTAATCAATGTCCACAGCTGTGCAGCTTTCTCAGAAGACTTGAGTACTCACATTAGACAGTAAAGAATTGAACAGCTTAAGGCAAGTGTGTTAAGATTTGGTATCATTGGGGCGCCTGGGTGGCTCAGTGGATTAAGCCGCTGCCTTCGGCTCAGGTCATGATCTCAGGGTCCTGGGATTGAGCCCCACATCGGGCTCTCTGCTCAGCGGGGAGCCTGCTCCCCCCTCTCTCTGCCTGACTCTGCCTGACTCTGCCCACTTGTGATCTCTCTCTCTCTGTCAAATAAATAAATAAAATCTTTTAAAAAAAAAAAAAAAGATTTGGTATCATTTATTATTTTCATCTCCAGGCAAAGACAACATAATGCATGCTAATGAAAGTCTACTTATATAATCTCACTTAAATAAAAAGGTTTTTAATGATTCATTCATAACTTACAATGATACTTCCGTGGCCATTTTAAAGGTAAGATTGTTGAATCATTCTTATTTCACATTTTGCAGTATAAAACTTGTGTTTGTTTTACACTGACATCAAGTGGCAATATCGTGTAATGCAACTTCCCAAACTGCTTCTCTATGCTCTTGGAAAACTGAAAGGGATTTTTAAAATATAATACCAATATTTTTACATGGCTGAGCAGGCTATGCAACTTGGAGAATGCCCAAAGACCCAACTGCAACTTCTATTGCCTCAAAAGGAATTCTCTTGGCAAACAATTCCTTCCTTTGGGGTTTTTGCCACTCATTAATTGAATGACTTCACGAAAACTGGTATTGCCATTCTGTGCAGCCTCACTGCTCACATCTCTACAATGTGGCTTACAGTAAGACCTAAGTCAGAGAGGAAGTATGAATATTTCAAGGAGATGTAAATGTAAACTGAATAAACTTGTGCCGAGCACATAGTAAGAGCTTAATACTAGTCACCAATTCAGATTCCCCTATTAAATCATATCAGAGCAGAAGCTACCACGTTACACTCAACTTATTAAAGTCTGCTTTCCAAGTTGATAGCCATCTGAAAAAGTAAGAACCTTCAGGATGAGACAGCAAGTATGTTTAAAGTTTGAAGGGTATGAAAGGTAAGAAGGTCAAAAATCAAAGGTCATCTTTTCCTTACTCACTATTACCTCTGATGCTAATTCTGTTTGGAATGTATGTGTAGGAGTCTACCAGGTAAACCGCTTTGACTACTGTATGCCAATTCAATTAATTAGCTTTATTTTTTTAATATACTGGACAGAAAAGAACATCATGTCACCAGAGCTTGCAACTCATTATGTAAGCTTTAATAATTTACAAACACGTTAAAATCACTCAAATAAGTTTATAAGATATATAATTCTGTAAACATCTTTTTAAAAATTTATCAGTAACTCCAAAACATGAATTAAATAATTTTTCAGAATTTCAAACCCATAAAAATTCAAGTCATGAAATAAAAGATTCTCAGTTTAAACATGTGCTTATGACTGAATATCTAGACTTCCAACCTATCACCTCCTTACCCCACTCTGACCCCAAGATTGCTCACCTAGGTCTACACCTTGTTCTGATTCATCTTCAGAAGGTTAACAGCCATTTTCTGGCCTAACACACTATTTGTCAAGTCCTTCAACACCTGCCCCAAGAGAAGCCCTGCTCTTGGCTTTGAAAATGAGTTCTGCTGTCACCTCCAGTGTCAGAGCACACAAACAGATATATTCCATCCTGATTACAGAAGTACTGTTAATTAATATGGATAGGAAATGGCTCCTACACAGCTTCATTTAAGTCTACCAAAGGCAGGTGGGAGACACCACTCTCTGAAGATGCCTTCCAGTTTCCCAGAGATATTTCCCACTAATGAAGATAGATGCACCTCACCTACATTTCTAACTTTCTTTTTTCCCTATCTTATTCTCAATTAGCTCTAATCATGCCAACCCTTACTTGTCCAAACTTATTGTCAGTTCTTGAAGTATTCAGAACATAACAAAGATAAACTGCTCCCAAATAAGGAAGGTAAGTCCAACCAAGAAGGAAACTTGGGGAGATGTGATTAATTTTAACCTTTACCCTTTTGGCTCTACAAAAATGTGGGGAGAGTTTGGCCAAAAAAAAGGGCAGGCAGGGGTTCTGCCCAACATATATCCCCACATAAAGCCTTGAACAATACTGTGCAAGTAACGAGCTTTATCCCATCAGGAAACTGAAATTTTTTCAACTCCTTGACACACTGTTCACATATCTGTTAAGTAGATGTTGGACAGGTTATCAAACAATGAAAGCATAGAGAGAGTAACTTTATGATTTTTCACTCCAGCTGTACATCTGAATTCAGACTCTTGCCTTGATTCTCAGGTTTAAGATAAAGGGACCTAAAAAGAAGAGCAACAGGGAAGAGCAAGTCTCCTGTCTACCAGTAGACCATAAATATTTATATATACATAAATATATAGTTTTTACAATGCTATTAACCTAACTGAAGGTTAATATGGATTTACATTTGGGGAACTAGTAAACATCTTTAAAATTTTAAATGACTCAAAATAACTTATATTCATGGTGTTAGGAGGCCAGTGAATTAAGAAGGAATATACTTACATCACTTGAAGAGACTGTTCCTGTTTCAACAGCGACACCGCTACCACGCAGTTTCTATTACGAAATAAATAACTTATTACTTAGTTTTGTTTTTAATTTTATCCTAATTTATCAGCTTATGAAAGGGAGCTAAGCAAATTTTATAATTTTTTTCCTAATCCTACTTAATGGAGTCATCAACTAATAAAAAGCATGGGAATGACACAAAATATTCTAAATATTACACTCTTCCAGACAACTTAATTAAAAATGGAAAAATAATAAACTGAATACTAAGCTCCACTAAATTTCATAAGTGAACTGGTACAAATTTCTAAGTCTCAGAATTTACTTACTGAATTGTTTTTCAAGTAAGAGGACTATCTTAAAATGAACCATCTACAATATATTATGTGGCAAAGCTTTTAAAATAGGTGTCTAGTAATGGGAAGATTCTACACAGAACTTAAGATTGTTGACAGCAATCCTAGCAAGTTATAATGACAATCAGAATTTCATATTTTATATAATGTCTAAATGATATATAAAAATGACTGAAGAAAAGTTAAGGTAGAAAGCCAAAGGTTGAATGTACAAGAGAAAAGTAGTAATGAATTTCTGAAAGGAAATTTTTATTTAGTTTTATTCAAACTGATTTCATTTACTATCTACTAATTGCCAGGCATGAGGCCACCTGCAACCCATATAGAATGTAAACTACCAAAAAAGAAAAAGCTCTTAAATGTCACTATAAAGTCAACAAAATATTCAAACTTGCAACTAATTTGGACTTTTGAAAGTTTATTTCTATTAAAATGATGAAATTGTGGTTCTTTTTATGAGGGAGAAAACACTAACAATAGAGAAAAAGAGATCTAGTACCATCACATGACATTTAAGCAAAACAGCAAACAGAATGCCAAATCATCCTAGGTTTTATTCCTTAAACAAGAAGTCTGTAATTCGATCCTGATAGAAAGCAATGGAATAAGTGTCTGCCCACAGCAAAAGAGACAGTGCAATTCAGATCCTAGCAGAAGCAGTGACCAGACTCTGAGAGGCAAAGCCAGAAGGGGCCTAAGCACCCTGAAGAGTCACTTTGTAGCAGGATTTGCAAAGCAGAAACACGGAACCAGAACTACTTAAAGCCAAAGACTTGGTGATAAAAAGAATGCACCATAAAGATAAAGAAAAGGTCTTTTAAAGCATTTATCTAATACCAAGAAGCTCAGTTCTAATGAAGACTACTCTAGACACTCAAATATTTTGCTTCCACTAGTAATGATAAAGATATTTCCCCCAATTCTTGGACACAGTTATAACCACAGTTAATCATTCCAAAAGTAATAAATCATCTGCAAGGCACAATATAAATGTTATTCTTGTGAGGGAAAATCTAAGATGAAACAACCCAAAATGTTAGTGGCAAACTACAGTATACATTCTTTCCTACCAATTTTCATTTTATGAATCCAGTTACAATACAACCTCCCTACCATTACCATAAAGCCAACGCTAAAACAGATTGAAGTTGTTCAAAGGGAGAACTAATTTCAAAAAAGAAAAGAAAGGGGGGGTAGGAAGGGAAGGTTAAGCATTCTGACCCTAAATGATACACACCTAGAAATTTAAAAGCTCATCTTCACACACCTATTTTTCATGTTCTAAATATGTTTTTTAATACCTCACATATTCAGTAAAATCCACAAATTTGTGGTTCTTGTAAAAAATACCTTTGAAAACTAAGCCATGGGCGCCTCGGTATCTCAAGTCAGTTAAGCATCCAACTCTTGGTTTCAGCTCAGATTGTAGGATCGAGTTCTGCAACAGGCTCCACAATCAATAGAGTTTGCTTCTCAACAGAGTCTGCTTCTCCTCTCCTTCTCCCTCTGCCCCTCCCCCTGCTCTCAAGTTCTCTTTCTCTTTCTCTAAAATAAATAAATCTTTAAAAAAGAAAAACTAAGCCATACAGACTGTTAAAATTTATGCTATTGACATAAAAAATGATAATGTTCAATACACTCCAAAATATCCCTATCCAAATATAAAAGACAATCAGATTTCCCCAAAAAGGCAAGCAACGATAAGACAAAAAGTAAACCCAAGTAAATGTCATGGTGTCTCTCCCACGTCTCAAATTAAAATCTATTAAAATGTCACCTGAAATCTGAATTACAAAAATTCATTTCAAATAGACATTTATTTGTAATCGAACACTATTACAATGCACTAAGTACCTATATTATTTTCCTGGTCCCATTCCTCACATAAGACATTCCCACGCCAAAATCTCATTCTCTTCTATGCTTTCTTCCCCAGAATACTCCTTCCCCACCCACCTTCATTTCACTCCCTTTCTGAGAATCACTCCAAGTCTCCCCCTTACCACTAATATTAGTCACTGGAAGCCTAAAGGAAAGAACCACTGAGCCACCATAAGTGTCCTATCTTTTGCCTGTCCTAGGGAACCATGAAGACAAAAACAGAAAACCTGTCATTTTCCCCATCATTTAACCAGCAAGTTATTTTCTTCATGGAGAAGTAGAGCTAGAGAGGTCTGAAAGCAACCAAGACGACCACTAAGCAAGCTTCATGTTTAACCTTAGGACCAAATGTTCTAAGTGACAGTAAATCCTGGGAAGGTGCCACTGTGCAATGGTTACCTCGCAGCTGTACCCAGCAGCTCCAGGCTTACCTGGGGGCACCTGGAAGCCTGGTATGGACTCTTGAGAAAGACCAGAATAACTGGATTGATTGATCAATGATCTGTGTAATGTGCTGTTTGTAAAACTCCCCTGACAGCACCCAGAGACAGTTTGTTTACTAGTGTAACAAGTCAGACAGCTTGGCCTGGTTTTGTGACCAGAAGGACATAAACAATCCCACTAAAAACTTATGAAGAGCTCTCCCCAAACCCAAGATATCCTGCACAAATCCCGAAGGTTCAGAGTCTCCAAAGCAGACATGGGAGCTGCACCTGAAGTCTCTCAGTCTGAAGCTTGCCCACACTCTGTATCCTGCCTGTTTCCTTTTCCCTTCTTACAAGCCTCACATGAGTATGCTGTCTGGAATGTGCAACTCCTCTCAGTTCTTCCGCCTATATGAGCTTGGTAGCCACGTGGAAGGAAGAGACTCCTTGCCCACTGAAAAGCATGAAAGGAAAATCCCAAGTGGCGGAAAAGACAGAAAGGTCTGAGTTGAAGCTAGTCAATGAAAGAAAAAGTGAAGCATACTACCATACCTGAGAGTAGTTTGACTTATCAAGTTCAAAACGGCATAATTTTAATATAACCTTTTTTGTAATTTCACTAAGAGCTTAATATGGGTGTCACATTCCCTTCAAAGATACAAAAAAAAAAAGTGTCTTTTACCTGTGAACTCAGCTGAGTTTTTATCCAATTGAAATAGTAATTTAAGTCACTGCCTTCCATTAGTTCTTTCCCCCAAGCTGCTAACTTTGCAATAATTCTTGCTGCCTGAAAAATAAGAAATGTATTTGAAAACTACATTGATTCTAAAATCACATCATATACCTTTAAAAGCAGGACTCACAACCACAAGCTGTGATTTTTTTCAATACTCAACTCCTCCCAAATAAGTTTGTATTTCATTTTTTTAAATATATTTTGCAATACAGTCAAAATGTATTTTTAAATAGTTCCTTTCACATTCTCAAAAATGTTTTACTAACAGCAGTTCTTGATTTGAAAAGTTTAAAGACATCTACTAAAATGAACAGCCTCAGGAGCTCCGCTACTGCAGCCCACTCCACGCTGGGAATAGAAAAGGCCTGTACAAAGATTTACTCTCTCAACTCTCCTCTCATACCTTCTCTATACTCCATAAAAGACTATTCAGTGGTAAGGCTTCCAAAGATAGTCTTTCAGGGTAAGTTTAAAACAGGAGTGTGTTTAAGATATTAAAAAACAAGTAATTACTAAATTAAAATAAAAACTAAGCACAGAAAAAAAAAATTAAGCACAGTGGCTACTTCTAAACAAAATTTTATTTCTATAGCAAAACATGGGTTAATCCTATCACAATCTAAAGCTCTTTTTGCATGCAATCTAGCAAAGACTTTTATGCTAATGAACTCTACAAATACTCTACAAAACTTTAACTGTATCAAAGCAACTCCATCTCCTCTGTCTTCCCAATATCCCCACATTACTAACCATCAATAAGGAAACACTGCTTTGAAAAATTAACATTACAGCCTTTACTCCTTTGGGAACTGGGACATTACCAAGTCATAAATAGCCCAAATGTGTTTCTTCCCCAAATCAGAAATTTGATCAATTCAAAATTTACCATATGAACAGTAAAGAGATCCTGCCGATTCAACATTGGCAAAAAGTAGGACCAGGCAGTGTTCTTGCTGCGTTTAGCATAGTCAAAGAAAATACTAACCCGCTGGTGATTCTCCTAAAAAAGAAAAGAAGTATCATTAATCGGAATGCATTTTACTACTGTGCACTGCTTCTCAACCTTTCATTCTGTGTCCCATCAGTCAGTGTGATTTTCTTCCTCCAGTTGTTATTATGGGTCCAGGGTGATGAGGGGGGCAGGCATACGTACTTTA
>PISX010032928.1:0-15647 GCA_004024625.1 Mellivora capensis | reverse complement strand
TACAATAGCCAAACTATGGAAAGAACCTAGATGTCCATCAACAGATGAATGGATAAAGAAGATGTGGTATATATACACAATGGAATACTATGCAGCCATCAAAAGAAATGAAATCTTGCCATTTGCAACGACGTGGATGGAACTAGAGGGTATCATGCTTAGTGAAATAAGTCAATCAGAGAAAGACAACTATCATATGCTCTCCCTGATATGAGGAAGTGGAGATGCAACATGGGGGACTAGGGGGGCAGAAAAAGAAGAAAAGAAACAAGATGGGATTGGGAGGGAGACAAACCATAAGTGACTCTTAATCTCACAAAACAAACTGAGGGTTGCTGGGGGGAGGGGGGTCGGGAAAGGGGAGTGGCATAATGGACATTGGGGAGGGTATGTGCTATGGTTAGTGCTGTGAAGTGTGTAAACCTGGCGATTCACAGACATGTACCCCTGGGGATAAAAATATGTTTATAAAAAAAAATAAAAAAAATACATGTAAAAAAAAAAAAAGAATCCCACATGACTATTTTATAGTGGGTGTGTTCCATACAGCGTAGTGACCCTGGGGTGTGATGAAAAGAATTACGCCCAAAGCTTAAGGAAGCAGCCTGGGTCAGAGAAGATTCCTGCCAGAGATGGACATATATGGGCAAAGCAGTTAGAATTTCTCTTGAACATTATATGCACTTCTAGTTGCTCAGATTTAAAACAATGACCAGAAATGGAAAAATAGTGGGAGAACTTATGCTCACCATAAACAGTGGTTAACCCAGGATATATGTGATTTAACATGAGGAGTTTATGTATTCCCGAAGCCCACCATAGTGCAAGACACATACTAACACCATATATATTGATTTGAATGTAATTCTGATGTGTAAATCAGTATTCAGAAAGTCAAAGTTTTATTGCTTCCCTACCTCTAAACTGTCCAATCATTTTCTGGAACTGTGATCCCTCATGTCTTCCATAAGGGCTGGAGGTAGATCAGGGTTTACCTAGGTAGACGTCATGGGTCACTGCTTGCTTTTCTGCTGTGTCCAATAGTTTCAAAATCTTTCCCAGCCTGAAGCTCCAGGAAGCTGCTATCAATCAACAGAGTTGGTACAATGTGAACCCAGTTTCTAAAGTCTTGACTAAATGAGCTCTGTGGCCCTTCCACCACTTTCTGTGGTCTATCCTTTGGAAGTGTGAATCCCCATTTCTTCTACCAATATTTTGCTTATTTGTCAATTTTCTAGCTATTTGAGGGAAAGACAACTCATTCGGTGTCTCAAAATGACCTCCGGGTTCTGGCTCCCGACTCTTCCTGGAGAGACCAGAGGTTTCTTTATTTCTCTACTCTCCACTCCACCCGATGACCCTGCCCTTGACAATGATCTCATTCTTGATGTTTATGTATAGTATCTCAGGATAGTAACTCTCAGACCCTGACCCCAGGCTTTGGGATGCTGGGAGCCCGGTTAAGGAGCTCCCCAGCTAAAATGAGATATTTCTGTGTGCTTTCCAAGTACAAGAAACAAATAAATTACCTGGATTAAAAAAAAAATTAAATACCCATATTTTGTCTTAAAACCATGACACCTTCTACAGTGTGTTTCATCTAGTTTCTAGGACAAGGGGGTTATAATTTAATTCACCTTGAAAATACTTGGTTACTATACTTTTCACATCTAAGTGTTTAAAAATGTTCCAAAAACACATCCCAGTTGCTTTGCAGTGGAACATGTTTAAGAATCGTTTCCCTGGATTGTTGGCTTTGGAAAGCAGAGGCCATGCTTGGATGAGCTTTGGACAACAGAAAGCATCATAAATTTTCCACTTGCTCTCTACTTGATGGTGGGCTGTCTCCAGCCTAGCAGATCTGCACTGGGGCCAGGGCTGGAAGGGCCAGGTATCCATTGCGTTTCAGAGGCTGTAGTGGCTGATCCCATTCAGTGAACATAACTGTCCCTGTTATAGAAGTTATGACAGGTCCCATTTAAAGGTTATCACCAGCCTTAGCCAGGTCAAAGGCGTTCTGTGGAAGGGAGAGTCACCTCCAGGTTCAATCCTCCCCAAACCCTTAGACATTTGGAGGTGCTCTCTCTTATATCCCACCACCATATTGAGGAGGGTGGCCAATAGCCAGTGGCTCCCCCATTCTTGGTCTAGGAGTATAGGCTTTTAATCCCCGAGTGAAGTGCATATTCAAGAGAGCTCTCCAACTTCTGTCACTTGTGGTTCCTTACCCCAAGTGTCTCTGATGGCTTCTTTCCCCAGCCTCAAATGCCAAATGGGAAGATTTGTGACAAAGTTGAAGAACATGGCTTTCTATTCTGATTATTGAAAGATCTAGTTTGTTCATTTTGAAAACAACTTATTCCTTGATAGAATGGGTAGTTTTCCTTCATTATGGAATAAAACTTACTGGGCTTGCCCACAGGCCCTGGCTTGTCCCCAGGTTACCATGATCATCCTGGATGTCTTCAGCACCCAGGGGAAGAAATGCTGCTTATGTTCCCTGATCTTTCTTTTTTCTCCAGCCCCTACCTGGCCCCAAACCTTTTTATACCTTCTCCAGGTTGGCATGACTATCGGATAATAGACAGTCAACATCTTCCTGGGAAGACCAAGATTTTGTGCATGAGAAAAAAGCAATTCAGGTAGTCAACTAATGCATATCAGTCAAATGAGCTATTTGGACAAGTGTAGACAGCTCCTCTCATTTTTTCTTGGCCCGCCATAACACATTTTGATTGGTGGGTGAGCCCCTGCAGATACTGAACTAGTTGGCTTCTGGCACCGCTGTGTAAGGCTTCAGGCTCCCATCTCCCCAATTGTACTCCTCAGATTCTCAAATGGCCAGGGACTCCCTTGAACTTGTCCAACTTGTGATTCAAGCAGAGATCATGTTGAAAGGAGATCAGCGGTCACCAGCTTCTTCCCTTCTGAAGACCCAATTCAAGCTTCCACATCACAAGTATTTCTTAGTAAATGCTAGCATGAAGGGATCTCGAGTGCTGGGGGCTCTCTCCAGCTGAAACAGCACAGGAAAGATCTATAACACTTCGTGCTGTTAGAATGGCCACATGCTTTCCCCTTTGTCTGAAATATGGCTTATGGCAGATCCTTTCTTCTCAAGGAAGGGTGCTCTGTTTCTGCTTAGTATGCAAGGCATCGACTCTCTGCAGGAAAACAGTTCCATCTGCCCTTATTCTACTCCCTTAAGATGTTCAAGGGAAACCTTGATCATTCCTCCCCAGGTACTTTTCACCTTCCTTAGAGACAGGAACAGCACTAGCTAATCTTTATCAAGAAATCTATGTCTGCCAGGTCCTGTTCTAAACTGCTAGGATGCGTGATTTGATCCACTCTTCACACAACCCTGTGAGGAACTCCCATTTTACAAATGAAAAGAGTGAGCTACAGAGTGATAAAGTCACTTTCCTGAGACCATAGGGCTTAGGAGTGGCAGAGACAAGATTTGAACCCTGGACTCTTGAGCTCCTTCTTGGAACCACCATCCAGACTTGCTCTGTGTTCAAAAGTAATTCTTGCTTTGGTTTTCCCGGGACAGGACAGGGAAGGACGCTTAAGATAATTGAACAACCCCACTTGCTTTTTTTTTTTTTTAAACATACATTATTTAATAACATCCTCAAAAACCCTGTTCTCTATGTATCTTTGTGGTCTGAAGCTTCCTGGGAGATTGGCTATGTGCACCTGTCCAAAGGCACAAATCTAAAGAATGGTAGAGATGGGTTTTGAACTTCATTCTATCCACATGTTAAAAAACATGTGGGTGGGGGGAGGAGGGAGAGAGAAGACAGAATATACTTATTAGTCTTTTCATGATAGTTCTTCATCCCGTCATTCAACAAATATTTATGGACACTGAGGAGTACTGACACTTTTCTAAGTGGGTAGGATACACTTTTAATGGCTGGGTCTTGGTGACTCAACCACTTTTGGTTGACAATGGAAACATTTGCAAATAATAGGAGCTTAACACATTTTTTATTCTATCCCAGGGTAGGCAGAACTTGGCCCTGGCTAGGGAGGAGTAAGGGGAAATGAGCTGTGTTCTCTAAAATGGATAAGCTGTATCTCAGATGAGAGAAAGAACACCAGAAGGTCCTGTTTCCCTGGAGCTTTCCAAATGCTATTGTCAGAATGATTATTTTATTCACATTCCTCAGATCTGACTCCCTTTTCTCTTCCTCATCCTGCATAACTCTTCAGCTATGAAGCACTCCCAATAGATTTCATCACAGAAGATTTCAGGCTGTATTTTCATCCAAGAAGGAGGGAACATGGGTCAGGGAAAGGGAATGAGAAGGGTATCTGCCCCAGATGTGTTTATACACAAGCCTGGAGAGCTGTACTATTTAACTTTTATTTAAAAGTTAAATAGTTTTAAATACACCATTTAAACACACACAAAGATTGATAAATAAACCTCTGATCCCTACCATAACATACATAGACACACACATAGTATACTACAAACGCAATTTTGCAATGTATAATATGCACCGAGTTGCCCTTGATCATGTATTTGTTGAAGTATAAATGACATATAACATTATATTAGTTTCAGTTGTACAACGTAATGATTTGATATTTGTATACATTGCAAAGTGATCACCATAACAAGTCTAGTTACCATCTGTCACCATATAAAATTACATAAATTTTTATCTAGTGATGAGAACTTTCAAGATTTATTCTCTCAGCAACTATCAAGTACATAATATAATATTATTGACTATAGTCACCACGCTGTTCATGAACTCCCCTGACTTACTTATTTTATAACTGGAAGTCTGTATCTCTTGACTCCCTTCACCCATTTCAACACCCCCGCCCAAACTCCCCTCCCCTCCGATAACCACCAATCTGTTCTCTGTATCTGTGCATTTTGTTCTCTTTGTTCATTTGGTTTTTTTTTTTTTTAAGATCCCACATACAAATGAAATCATACAGCATTTGTTTTTTCTGTCTGGCTTATTTCACTTAGCATATTACTTTCAGGGTTCGTCCATGTTGTCGCAAATAGCAAGATTTCATTCTTTTTTATGGTTGCGTAGTATTCCATTACTGATATCATATATATATATCTCCCATTTTTCTTCATGTTTTCCTCTATCTATGGACACTTAGGTTATTTCCATATCTTGCCTGTTATCAATAATGGGGCAATGAACATAGTGCATACATACATCCTTTCAAATTAGTGTTTTTTCATTTTCTTCAGATAGAGAAATACCCAGAAGTGGATTGGTGGACTGTAGGGTAGTTCTATTTCTACCTTTCTTGAATAACCTCCATACTGTTTTCCATAGTGGCTGCTGCTCCAATTCACAGTCCCACCAAGACTGCATGAATTTTTTTTTCTCCACATCCTCATGAATACTTGTTATTGCTTGTTTTTTTTTTTTTTGTTTTTTTTTTATAATAGTCATTCTAACAGGTGTGAGATGATCTCTCATTGTGGCTTTGTTTGCATTTGTGGGGTATCTTCTCATGAACCTGTTGACCATCTGTATGTCTTCTTTGGAGAAATGTTTGTCAGACTCTTTGCCCATTTTTGAAATCAGATTTTTTGGTCATCATTGTTATTATTGAGTTGCATGAGTTCTTTTTATATTATGGATATTAGCCACTTATCAGATATATGATTTGCAAATATCTTCTCCCATTCAGTAGGTTGTCCTTCCTTTTGCTGATGGTCTCCTTTGCTGTGCAGAAGGTTCTTAGTTTGATGAGTCTTACTCCCAATTTTTTATTTTTATTTTTGTTGCCCTTGTCGTCTTTGGGGTTAGTTCCAAAAAACCATAAAAAAAACAGATTGCAAGGAGCTTACCGCCTGGTTTCTTCTAGGAGTTTTATGGTTTCTAGGAGTTTTATGGTTACATTCAAGTATTTTAAATCTATTTTGAATTAATTTTAGTATATTCTATAAGATAGTTGTCCAGTTTTATTCTTTTGCATGTGACTGTCCAGGTTTCCCAACACTGTTTATTGAGAAACTGTTTTTTCTGTGTTGTATACTCTTGCCTCCCTTGTTGTAAATTAGTTGGCCATAGATGCTCTCTACTCTGTTCCATTGAACTATCTGTCTGTTTTTAATGCCAATACCATATTATTTTTTTTAAACCATAGCTTTGTAATATAGTTTGAAATCAGAGAGTGTGATGCCTCTAGATTTGATCTTCTTTCTCAAGACTGCTTTGGCTATTGGGAATCTTCTGTGGTTCCATACAAATGTTAGGATTCTTTGTTCTATTTCTGTGAAAAATGTCATTGGGGTTTTGATGGGGATTGTACTGAATCTGTAGATTGCTTTGGGTAACATGGATATTTTAACAATATTAATTCTTTCAATCCATAAGCACAGAATATCTTTCCATTTATTTGTGTCGCCTTCAATTTCTCTCATCAGTGTCTTACAGTTTTCTGAGTACAGGTCTTTTACCAACTTGGTTAAATTTATTCCTAGCTATCTTATTTCTTGGTCATGATTTCTTCCAATATTTCATCGGCTGGTAAGATGCAGAAAGTTCAGAACAGTGATTGATTGAAAGAAATCCCTTAAGCAAACCGTCTCTTCCATTCCCCAACAAGGTGGCTGCTTATGATTTTGTGATGGTGGGTGTTCTTGTTTTGAAAAAAGAGAATGCGTCTCTTTCAGGAGAAGGGATACCTATGGGAGGGGAAGGTAGGTGCTGTTCCTCATCACAGTTGTCCTTAATCCTGAGGACAGACAGACAGACACTGGGGCTTGGCCACCCTTCCTCTTTCTCTGACCACCCACAGGGAATGACTTTCACCAGGACTAGCAGTGGATGGACACTCATCCCCTTCCCTTGTTCCAACCCATCACAAGTAAGGAAATGCACGTATTATGAGCTGGCTTTAGAATTTGCTCTTCCTTTAGGTGTCACGCGGCTCCCAAATATCAAAGACCTACTCCCCGTTCATTTCACATTGGCCCAAGCTTCCCATTCCAAGGCTGGCCATGACCCAGGGTGAGGTGGGGGGCCAGTGCTCTGAAATTTGCCCTTGCAGGGAAGTGGGAGAGGCCCCAAGGGGGGGCTGTACCTCTCCTGATTCAGGGATAGACCTGCCTGGCCTGCCTCGGAAGCCCAGCCAGTGTTTTCACAGCTGCGGGTTGGGAGGCTGCTCCCCAAGCTTCTTGCACACAGTTGGCCTGTGACCCAGCAGCTGCACACACCCAGGCATTACCCCGGGTCCCTGCAGGGAGCGGGGGAGCCTCGGCCAGCGAGCCTGGCCCCGAGCTGACCCACCTCACTGAGGGGCCAGGGCGGGCTGCCCAGTGTGCTTCTGACCCACTTGCTTAACGCTGCTCTTAAGTAGTTCTCACATGGCATCCTTGGGCTTCTATTAACTCCCCAGGCGGCAGTGACAGCCTTATTAACTGCAAATGGCTTCTCGTGGCAGTGTTCCATTTCTAATATTAATAATCAGCGTTTAATAAAAACAAAGGGTGGGGGGAATATGGGCGGCAAAAGCAGACTGCTTTGCCCCTTTCCCATTTATCACCCTGGCGGGAGGCCATAAGGAGTGCCAACAGGAGCCGCAGAGTGGTCAGCCCGGTGACGATGACACGGTCACGTGCTCAGGCACGCTCCCAGGAGCTGCTCTTCAGCCCTCACTTGGCCAATGTCAGGTTCAGACCCTCTTCCTTCCTGCCATCCCCGGCCTCTGGGTCCCCAGTCTGGCCATCTAGGGTGACTCCCATGGGCCAGAGTCACACCTCAGGGTGGGGGTGGAAAGGGGGCCGCTGGCTCTGGCGTTGCCTTTCCCCTCTTTCCCTCTTCCCTTCTCCATCTCCACCAGACCAGTCATCTGCAAGACAAATGACTCCTGCCTGCCAAGGCTGAGGAGAGTGGAGTTAAAAATGTAGTTAATTAAATTTACTCAAAAAGATCAACTCGCAAGATTCGGAGCTGGGTTTATCGCCACTAAAAATAAACAGGGCTGGGGAGGACAGGATGGAAGCGATGGAGCTGGAAGGGGGGGGCAGGGGGGCGAAGAGGGACTTGGGCTTTGGATCCTTGGACGCTGGGCTGATATTTAAAGACCTTTTACGTTGTGAAAAGATCTCAGTGAACAGCTGACGTCTGCTGGGGCCCTGGGGAGGTTTTTGTGATAAGGAACATTCCCACTTGGACGGTGAGGGGACTGTTCTCTTTCTGGGCGTGCTGACACTGTAGGAAAACGAGTTTTAGTGCATGGTGAGGAGTTAGGGTCTTTCCTTCCCTCCTTGACTCCCCATCCGGCAGCCAGCGCTCCATTATCTTCTTCTACCTAAGAGCTATATGACCTGTAATCCAAAAGCCTTGTGCACAGGGAGGAGAGGCAGGCAGCCATCCCAGAGGAAAGGGCACATCAGGTCCTCCCTCTCCCAACATGTCCCAGATCCAAGGGCCAGGACACCGTCTCTCTCACCTCTTCTTAGGGGCTGGAATGTCCCCTCCTGAGGGCACCTGGCAAAGGATGTGTGGATGCCTTTAAAAATTCACTCAAGGGGTGCCTGGGTGGCTCAGTGGGCTAAAGCCTCTGCCTTCGGCTCAGGTCATGATCCCAGGGTCCTGGGATCGAGCCCTGCATCCGGCTCTCTGCTTGTCAGGGAGCCTGCTTCCTCCTCTCTCTCTGCCTGCCTCTCTGCCTACTTGTGGTCTCTGTCTGTCAAATAAACAAATACAATCTTAAAAAAAATAAAAAATAAAAATTCACTCAAGCGGGTTTGGTGAATTGCGGTCTGGAGCCCGAGGGAGGGCTATGGATATACCAACTTACCTGTGACTCAGTGGTCCCACGGTGCCCGCTGTTTCACAGGTCTGTGATGGCACAGAGGCTGTTCTCTCACTGGGAGCTCCTGTTCCTTCTTCCGAATCCTACGCAGGTGTCACTTCCTCTGACCCTTCCTCACCGAGTTCCTAGTCCAAGCTGACCCGTCCGTCCTCCGCTAGTTCAGCAACAACTCTTACTATTGCGTGTTCTGTCTTTGGGCTCCCTACTAACCCTTGAGCATTCGGGAGCATGGACCACATGTGTTTTCATATTGCTCTTACCCAGCACCCTATAAGGCGCCCCTAAGGGGAGCTCACACACGAGGCTAGGGTGAGAGAAGTCAGGTGGCTGACATCCTGTGGAGAGACGGCAGATGGCACCTGTGGCAAATCAGTTTATGTTCTCATTTGGTTATGGGTGGGCCTGACACCAAGGAGCCCCCCGCCCCCCCAGGGGTGCATCCAGGTGCCAGTGACCCTTGAGGAAGGACTTCCGGTCTTGGAAAATGGCTGCCGCTTTTCTATCCTGAGCTTTACCTTGGAAACATCCACAGAATAAAGTCAGTGCCTTTCAGATTAATATACTCATCAAAATGTCATTCTGCAAAAGCTCTTTGCTAGCTTTGAGTCTCTCCAAGTTTCCCCTGCTTTTGAGCAGGAGGTCTTCCTCTGCCAAATGTCAACACATTGGGATGTTGGGATTTGGGGCCTGGGGGGGCAGGAGTAGGGGAGGGGTGGCTCAAGATCCCTGAGCCCTGGGCTCCTCTTGAACAAAGCTCCAGCTCCCAGGAGTGCTCCCCTACAGGTATTTGTCATGCAAATTCCCTTGTAGGACTGGCAGGGAGAGGAAAAAAAAGGCAGAAAAATAAACTTGGAAAGAGTGAAAGAAGAAAAAAAAAGAACTCTATGGCTAAGAGTACCTATCACCTCAAAGTTGTGTTTTTGTTTTTGTTTTTTGAGACAGACTTAAACTCAAAAATCCATGATCTACCAGGATAATAATGTTGTTACTTTTTAATTTGTTATATTTAATGTCCAAGGAGGGCTGGCAGTGTCATAGAGCTGAACTGTGGGAACGCCAGGGTGAGGTGAAGAAGGGTGGGGGGGTGGCGTTGTGTGGGTTTCCTGATCCCAGACAGCTAAGCTCTGTCTCCCAGTCACAGACACCCACCAAAGGGCAGAGTCTTCAGCACTGGCCTGTGGTTTTGTAGAAATGAAAAAAGCAAGAACCAATCTCACCCACGGCCCCAGCTCTGAGCCAATTCCTTCAGCTTCCTGGGCAGCCTTTCAGACCATCAGAACACAGCCGAGCACGGCTTCTCTGAGAATGCTGCCATGCTTTCTGGACCCAGAGAATAAACAAAATAACTCTCAGACTTGTCCCATCCCGGGGAGCGGGGAGCGCCATTCTCCTCAATCCTGTGGGAGGAAGCTGGGCCTTGTAGCTCTGCTGAAATTACAGCCTTGGCACCTGCCTTCTTGGCTCTTGATGCACCATTCCCCCATTTCAGGGAGACGGAGACACCTCCTGCAGGTCCCACCTCTGCACTGGGCCTTGTTTATTCCCCACATGTGTGCGTGCCTGAGTATGTGTGTTGAGCATACGAACGACATAATGTGCTTCAGAGAACCCTGAAAGGAAATAGCAATCAATATGCCTGTCTAAACAATTAGAAAGAGATGTTTCTGAGGCTCCTAAATCTATCTGGCATGTGTTAGAGGCATGCTGTCGGGCTGCCTGTCATTAAATAGCTTCTAAATAATGCAAAGACAATCAGATGTACAAATAAGCAATTCAATTTGGGTGATTGATTATTGGAATAACGCTCATGCACTCAAGGCGCGACATTTCCAATCACATCTCCATTTCATTTCGTAGGCGGTAATGACCTTTCGCCTCTACTGGTGGAAAGTGATCTCATGGCTGGAGGATTTGGGCAAGGCCCACTCTTGAGTTCTGTAGATTGACTGGGCATCTCGCTTGAGTGTTCCTTGGACACATGGAACAGATGTGCCTCCTTTGCTTCCTCTCTCCTGTATAAATGTCACCAACTGTATTCTATATTCTCCCAAGCGAATGTCGAGCACATGGTTAAGAATCTTTGAAGGTCGGCCTCACAGATGACTTTCATATGGCTTGGCTTTCCCACTAGTTGTGCCTCTGAGTCCTTCAATGTTCGCGGCTTTTCAAAAATGCGTATATGTAGTAGGGGTATCTCGGTATGTATCTGAGATGATGATGAAACAAGACCTCAATGTCTTTGCTGACTGGAGAGACCCCAGTTGGAGCTCTGAAAATCTCCAGATCCGATCCCTGACTTTTGGCATCAGGGTCAATGGCTGAAGCCACTTTTCTCACTAAAGCCTATCTTGTAGAGCCATGGCCTTTTGGAAGGTGGTTTGGTGAGACGCCCTTGCTGATTTGAGAGGAATATTCATAGACAGTTAGCATGTGGCACAGCAGGGCTCCCTGACCCACAGCATCCGATGTTTGCCCTTGGCCAATATCTACGGGTATGTTTAAGGCATCTGAACAGTTCAAACCCTGGTTTTCTGTCTGGAGAAAGGAAACAGAATTCTCTAGCATGTTTGCCTTTAAGTAGAACTGTGCACCCGGCAAATGGATGTTTGTCTAGATTAGCACCTCACTACTCATCACGTGGTCCCTGAGCCAGTGTATCTGGAAGATGGTTCTAGGCTGCTCCCCAGACTTCCCAAAGCCAAATGTAACAAGGTCATCAGGTAACCCCTGCACACATTAAGCTTTGAGCAGTGCTGCTTTGAGACCTATGAGAAGTGTGCTGGAAAAAAGTGGGCCCAGGTGCCCTGCATTCCATCTGGTGGTGTGGAGCAGGTTATCCGCCGTCTCTGAATGTCACGATCTTGACCTGTAACAGCGAACAGTAAAGATGAAACCATGAGACCTACCTTGCATGGCAGTTGTGATGCTAGATGGATCCAAACTAAATGCAAAGGATCTTGTTCCGAGCTGGAACAATCTGGAACCCTCAGGGAGAGGGATTTTCCTTTATCAGGACTCTGTCTTGTAAAAAAAAGTCTGTTATTGGGCCACCTGGGTGGCTCAGTCGGTTAAGCAGAGAGATTGGTCTCCACTCCTTGATAGGCACCCTGTCCATTCAGTGTGTCCACTCCATTCTCCCCAGATGGGGATGTCACCCACTACCCCCTGGTGGGATGCTGTCAAGGTGCTTTATTTGCCCTACTTAAACTCTTTAAGATTCACTCAGGTACTACTTCCTCCAGGAAGCCCTCCCTGACTCACTTCCCAACTCAGCCTGATGCTCCTCCTTTGTACTTACAAAGGACCCATGGTTGCTTTTGCTCAGCCTTAAGCAAAGCCATTTTCCTTGGTTTCTCTACCGTATTGAGAGACCCTCAGGGGCAACATCATATGCATTTGTGCCTCCAGCAAGGTGCGTGAATGGTATAGGCATAAAAATCCATTGCAGGTCTGCCCCATACTCTCATCCCCAGCCATCAGCTGTCCCTAGTGGTGTCTGGATTCTAGATATTTTAAACAGTTTACTTCTGCAGCTGCATTAGGAATGAATTATGTGTTAGGAATGAATGATGTCCCAGTGAAGAGAATGTAATACCTACCTTGTCCTTCTAAAGGCGTTCTTTCTGAGAAATCTTATCTCTTGCTTTCTGCAGCTGCCACTGACCTTATTAAAATTCAGAAAATGAACTCTCAGGGCACCTGGGTGGCTCAGTGGGTTAAGCCTCTGCCTTTGGCTCAGGTCATGATCTCAGGGTCCTGGGATCGAGCCCTATATCAGGCTCCCTGCTCAGCAGGGAGCCTGCTTCCCCTCTTCTGCCTGTCTCTCTGCCTACTTGTGATCTCTCTCTCTGTCAAATAAATAAATAAAATCTTAAAAAAAAAAAGAAGAAGAAAAGAAAATGAACTCTCCAAGTTTTTAATTGTCGTATGTTATCTCCTCTTAGTACTGTCTGGTTTCCTCACATACTCTTTATTTCCAAGGTACACCCTGTCTTCTCTTTCCCCTCTCCACAACTTGCCTCCCCTAAAACAGTTCCAACAGAAGCTAAAATAAATTATACTACCTACTGTTCCTAGTAAGTTGGGTAAATAAGAATAACATGTTCAGCCAAAGGAAATAATTTCTAACTGGGAATATTTGGTTTCAGTAAGCCATTCAATAGAATATATGATGACTAGTGTCCTCTGAAATTATTCATACCACAGCCCTGCTGAGTGTACACTGTTGTAAACAAGATATTTATTATTCTTGCTCTCATGGGACTTACATTCTGGTGGCAGCAACAGGAAAATAAATGTACTAATAATAATACCTTTGATATATGCACTGGGGAAATTATTGAAGGAAATAGATGGGGTGATTTGGAGGAGGCCTCTCTGAGGAGGTGGCATCTGAGTTGAGTCGAGAAGGATGATGGTAGTAAGTCGGATAGGCGAAGAACATTCCAGACAGAGAGCAAAGTAGGTTCAAAGGAAAGGTTGTGCATGTAGAAGGAACAGAACGGAGATCAATCTGATCAAAGCAAGTAAAGAGAAGATTTTTGTAAAATGAATGAAGTTGGAGCAGTGGGAAGGAGACAGATTCTTCTGGGCCTTGGAAGCCATAGTCAAACTTATTTTATTTTAGGATTCATGGAGCCCCTGGAGGGAGTGACGTGATATGGTCTGTGTTTGTAAAAGACCACTGAAGGCTGTAGTGAGAGTGGATGGGAGAGGGGTCTAACAAGATCCCTAACAAGATCAAGAGTCACATGCTTTATTGACAGGAGCTCCAGCATTATATAGAATTAAAGTAGACTTGAGTGAACCTGTTCTTGAACCACCCCGATAAAGACTATGGTTCCCTTAGAACACCTTCACTGAGGATCAATGGCTTGACCTTTGTCTGCAGACTCCCTGGGACAGTGGAATTATTTCAAAGTCTGGGAATCTGTATGAGCACCAATCATTCATTATTGATAGAATGAGCAACATGTCTCAACCTTACATTATTTATTATTTTTTTTTCTCAATATAAACAGAATTGTGACTAATAAAATATACATATTCTTTAAAAATTTATTTATTTATTTATTTGACACAGAGAGAAAGAGCACGAGCAGGAGGAACAGCAAGAAGAGGGAAAGGGAGAAGCAGGCTCCCTGCTGAGCAAGCAGCCCGATGTGGGACTCGATCCCAGGTCCCTGGGATCATGACCTGAGCCGAAGGCAGGCACTTAATGGAATGAGCCACCCAGGCACCCTCAAACATACATATTCTTTAAAACCATCATTAAATGCATAGGAACTCTATGTCATGATGTGTTACAATCATAACTGAATCTTTTAATTGGTATCAAATCCATAAAACAATTACGATTTCCAAAATATATCCTGCTGAGAGGATCAGTTTCCAGAATTTATCCTTGACCCGAAGAACCTCACCACACCATTTCTGCCTCTGGATATCCTAGAAGACTGGATTTCCTGACTTCCCTTGTGGTTAAGCTGGGACCAAGGGAAGAGTGAGCCGGTGTGATGTGTGACTTCCCTTCTGAGCTACATGAGCAGGTGTGTGTCCTTACCTGGTCTCCATCCCTGGTTCACAGGTGGGCTGTCAAAGACCCCCAGATATGGAGTTGCAAATTGGATGTCGCTGGGATGTGGGAATCCTTGAGTCAATGTTGGCGGAGGAGAGCTACCAAGGAGCATGACCTGATTGACCCTGGAATGGGAAACAGAGAAGCAAATCTCTTATCGTATTGTCACCGAGATGTTGAAACGTGTGTGTCGCCACGACCGACTGACAGGGGCCTTCAGATACACCTGCACCCGTGACCCAAAAAGCAAATTCCAGAATATCCCCTGAAGCAGCCCTGGGACAGCAAGAGAATGCAGACTCCCCGAGTGGCCACCTGTGGGAGGCGGTTTCAACCAGAATGACACATTCATACTGGAATATTGTCCTGCCTTTATGAGGCCGCCCCATAAGTTACACCAGTGGGTGAACAAGGCAGGGTTTGGTGGATACAGATAGTATTTGGCCATTTGGATGTAAAAAGAATATTCTTACGTAGTCGCCGCTAACATATATTGGGTTCACGGGCTATTCAGTTTTCTACAACTTTACCGTTATGAACTCATTTCGTCCTTACAACAGCTCTCTCTGATGGTTACCAGAATGATCCCCGACTGACCAACAATCACAGTGAGACACAGAGAGGCCGAGGAGGCTGGCCAAGGCGATGTGGGAAGGACAGGCTGGAGCAGGGACCCATGCCCAGGCATGGAAGCTTTCAAGCTCACGCCTGTAACGATTTCATAGGAGTGCATAAATATGGGAGGACATTGAAGTACAGAATTTCTCCGGGAGGAAACCCAGGACTCTGGCAGGAATAGGAAGAGCCTCTGGGCAGGAGAACTGAAAAGTGGGTTCACACTTGGGAGAAAGATTTGATTTCACTGTATGTCTTTGCTAAGCATGTGTAGATAGTATGTATTTGAAGACACAAATACATAGTTTTTATGTTTGTTTGTATTTTTATTTATTTTTATTTTATTTTATTTTATTTTTAAATTTTTTTAAAATTTATTTATTTGTCAGAGAGAGAGAGGGAGAGAGAGAGAGTGAGCACAGGCAGACAGAGTGGCAGGCAGAGGCAGAGGGAGAAGCAGGCTCCCTGCCCAGCAAGGAGCCCGATGTGGGACTCGATCCCAGGACGCTGGGATCATGACCTGAGCCGAAGGCAGCTGCTTAACCAACTGAGCCACCCAGGCGTCCCTATTTAATTTTATTTTTTTAAGATTTTATTTATTTATTTGACAGAGATCACAAGTAGGCAGAAAGGC
>PISX010032927.1:0-15633 GCA_004024625.1 Mellivora capensis | reverse complement strand
AACTTTTCTCGCGGGTGGGTCTCCCCGGAAACTTCTCCCTTCCCGGCCCGCGAGTCCGGCCGCGGGCCCTGCGCTTCCTGGGCCTGGGCTCGGAGCGCGGGGCGAGCGGAGGCTATGGCCTCAGCGGGGAAGCCCCCGGCATCCCCTCCCCCCTCCCCGAGCGCACTTCCAACCTTGGGTTTCCATCCGAGAGCCCCGCCCAGCAGCTGTGGGGGCGCGGCGACGTCCTGCGAGGCCTCCCAGGACTGCTGGGTCCCCTGGGTTGCCGTGGGACTGGGGGCGGGGTTGGAGGTGGAGCCAAACTGCCTAAGTTCACGTCTTTGTGCCACCAGCTAACAGCTGGGTGACTTTAAGTTCTTGAAGTCTGTGGCTCAGTTTCATCCTTTATATAGTGAGAATGATGACTCCTAGCCAGGACAGCTTTTGAGAGGGTAGGAGAGGTGACACACGCAGATGGCTTTGCCTGCTGCCACCAGTCAGTGTAGCCTCAACCTGTTGGGTGGGTAGGGGCTGGAGAGGGGTGGGAGAGAGTGCCACTCCCATCCATCTCTAATTCTTAAGGTTGTCCTACAGGAGCTGTGACAGGTGCCTTCCACCCGTGTGAGCTGTGAGTGGCAGGTGGAGAGAGGTCCACTCAGAAAGCCAGCCCACCATGAGTCTGTGGGAACTGGGTTCCCCCAGGCCGGCTCAGGAGCCTAGCACGGAGGAGACATCGGCTGTGGAGCTGCAGATGAAGGTTGATTTCTTCCGGAAGCTTGGCTACTCATCTGCTGAGATCCACAGTGTCCTGCAGAAACTGGGGGTGCAGGCCGACACCAACACGGTGCTGGGCGAGCTGGTCAAACATGGGTCAGCAGCCGAGCGGGAGCGCCAGGCCTCCCCAGACCCCTGCACTCAGCCCCCACTGGTCCCCCGGGGTGGGGGCACCCCCAAGGCTCCCACCCTGGAACCCTCGGCCCCAGAGGAGAACAAGGAGGGCAGTGACTTGAGACCTGTGGTCATCGACGGGAGCAACGTGGCCATGAGGTACATGTCACTTCCGGGGCCAAGGCCAGGGCCTGTGGTGGGGCATGGTGGCCTTGTGTCTCTGCATCTCTGGTAGAGGGGCCTTCAGGAAAGTGTTTGAACTGTTCTCAGATCGAGAGGAAGGGAAAGCTCTTTACTGAGGCTCTCCCTTAATACTTATGGCTTCTTGGAAGTGGGTTTGTTAGGAATGCTTTAGGGATGAGGACAGAGGCTCGAAGATGTGCCTGTGGGCACACACCACTGGTGAGTGGTAGAATGGGGATGTGAACTTGGGTCCCTCTGTCTCTGGTGTTCACCCTGGGCTTTTCGTCTCTCCCTAAAGACCAGCACTCAGTCTCAGTTCCTCTCCTGCGACACGAAGCAGTATGGTGTAAGGGATTATACTGTGGGGCCAGTTCTCCTGTGTAGGAGTCGGTCACTTAATGTCTTGGAGCTTTCTCTCCTTGTCAGTAAGACCCAGCTAACCCCTACTGAGGTGACATTGTGAGGAGAGGAGGCACCGAGCCTGCAGACCCAGGCTCAGTAAGCAGTAGCTTTTACCACTGTTACTTCGGAGTCTGGAGCCTCTGAGGCCTTGTTGTGCCAGACCTGGACTCCTGTGGAAGCAGGCCCTGGTACTGGGATCTTTGTCGCTGTGACCAAGAGTGACCCCCAGGATCTGGCTTACATGGGGGCGGGGGCAGGTCAGCTGTGACTTGGGTCACCTCTGCTACAGCCAGGTTTACCTTTGCTAGACTGGGCCTAGCCCCCCGAACCCCCAGCCAGGGCCAGAGCCAGAACCAGGACTCCACCCTAGCAGTCCTCCCCTCTTTGCCAAGACTGTTACAGGGAATGGGGTCAGGTGAAGCCCGGGCGGGGGCTGAGCCTAGGGAGCCCAGACCTCCCTTCAGTCCAGGCCCCGCCCTCTGGGTTAGGGTTGGGTGGGTCGTCGACCGGGAAAAGTTCCGGTAGGCGTGGCCAGGGAGCCCCTCCTCCCTGTCTTCTGCCCCGCCCCTGGTCGGGGTCCTGGGGAGGGCTCCTTCCCTCGCTACCCTGAGGGGTCTCCCTGAGAGGGGTGGGGGGCTGCTTAAGGCTTCCATGCCCTTGGCCCCGCCCAGCGAAGCCGTGGTGCAGGGGACCCTGTTCCGCCACCTTGGGATCAATCTTCCTGCCTCTGAAATGGGCTGAGCCTCCGTGGGAGGTTGGATAAAGCTGGCTCCCGCATGCTAGCGGCACCTGGTCACAACCTGTGCTTTGAGAGGGCTCCCCTCTCTGGCTCCAGCAGCTTGTGGCTGGCCCAGGAGCCTCGCGGGTCTGTGACTTCTTCCCCTGGAGCCTTGGGCAGGCTGCGCTGACCATCTCCCCACACACACACACCACCACCACCACCACCACCCCCCCCACCCCCCCCCCCCCGCCCCTGGGACAGCCATGTGCTCTGTGTGTTTGTATCCTGGCGGGAGGAGGAGGGGCCTGGGTGGGAGGAGGGGGCTGGCGGGAGGAGCCAGCCTGGAGAGGCACAGCCGCGGGGGTTTCTGAGCTGGGGCTGTAGCAGGAGGGGAATTCCAGCCTCAGACTTCCTGTCTCAGCTGCCGCTGGGTAGCTGCCGCTGGGTTCCTGCCCTGCTGCCCCCTCCCTCTCTAAGGGCGGGCAGGCCAGCCCCCAGCGTATGCAAATCGTGGGGAAATTTCACCTCTGTTTCCTTCTAAGGGAATTTTTCTCCTCTAGCTGGGCCCAGCCCAGGCAGATCTCTTCACCTGGCTAACCTGGCCTGGCCCTGCCCTCTGTCCTTGGATGGGAGTAGCCGAGCCCAGCCAGAGTGCCCTGCATCCTCCCACAACTTAGCCAATGTCTAGTTAGCTGGACTGGGGGTGCCTTAGCTTCTAGGCAAACAGGACTGCGGTAGGGAAGGAGGATGTCTGGTTTTCCTGTGCCAGCAGAGCTTCCTCCACTGCAGCAAGAGGGACTAAAGTTAGCTCTAGCAAGGCACTCCTGGCCTGGCTCGACCTGCGGAACTGCCTCGTGGGTTCAGCTCATTCCAAGAGCAGGACTCTGACTACCTGTCTGGGGAGTATTTTAGGGGCTAGGACAGCTGCGAGCAGACTTGTTCCCAGCACAGGTTTTTCATGCCCAGAGGCAGTACACTCTCCTGGATTAAATCCCTGAGCTTGCAGATGCTGGCTAGGATGGGGCATGTGCACACACACATGTGTGTACAGACGCGGGGACAGTGGGTGTGTGTGCGCCGGCTGCTCTCCTGAGCCAGGGAGCCAAGCCGGGGATGATCACATTCCCATGGTCCTGGGGAGGCAGCAGAGGCTCAGGGAGTGGGGGGAGGGAGCTGGAATGTGACAGGAGAAGCACTGGGCATTTGAAGAGAAACCAAGGATCTGAGCTATCCTGGAAGGTCCTGGAAGGCTTCTCAGAGGCAGTGCCATTTCTCGTGGGTCCTGAAGAAAGAGCTGGAGTTGGCCAGATGCATCCTTGTCTCCTGTTCCCCGCCTGTCCCTACCTCCTAACACTTTGTTCAGGCTCACATTGGGGAGCTTTTCTTTCTGCTGCACAAACTTCAGGTCTTGCTGTTAGGACTAGGAAGGCAAGCCAGGGGCCCCAGATGTGGGTTCAAGTTCTGCCCCTTCCCACTAGCCGGGGAGCCTTAGATGAGTTGTGGATCCCCAGTTGCCTTCACTGTGGCGAAAGGATGACGTGTAAGGATGTAAGGATGATGAAAGCAGGTGTGGGACCCATCTGGCTTCCAGAAGGAGCTTGGTGCCCACTCAGCCCCATCTGGCCCCCTCCCCCAGCCAGGGTTGGTGCTTTGTGCCTGAGAATGAGCACAGGCTGTGTCTCTGGTCCACAGTCCCTGCAACTGGTTGTGCTCCGTGGTTTGGTTTTCTCATGGGAATGGAGAGGAGAAGGGCCTTTAATGATAGGACCCTCCTCAGAGGCTTGCTGAGGATTCCCTGCTAAATACTAGGATCAGGGCTGGGCTCCCTGCTCTCAGTAAATGTTAACTTTCATAATAAGCAGGCTGGTGGACAGTGGGGAGGCCCCACCACCTGGTGGGCATGAGCACTGCCTTCAGCTGGGCTTTGCCTCTCCTACAATTTATGGAGACCTTCAGACTGGGAGCCCCAGCCTCTCCCCCAGACAGCCTCCATGCCCCCAGCTGCCCTACTCCGGTCTCTACCTTCTCTTGGGACTCCAGCTACCAGCCTCCCCCGCCCACCCAGCCACCCACAGGATGTGGTTGCCCATGGACTTGCCTCTTTTGTGTAACGTTTATTCTGTTTTATTTGCCAAATATGAGTGTCTGAGGGGCGGGGGCTATTGGAGAGAGAGCTGTAGCTGGCCTCGTCCAGGGCCCCCAGCCTGGGCTTGGAGGCATTCTACAACACCCCCACTGGTTCCCTGGGAGCTCCCACCCCTCAACCCTCCCAGGAAGCCAGCTGGAACCTCCATTTTGCTGGACTGTCTCTGGCTTCAAGCAGACATGAAAGTGATGCCACTGACATGAGCCCTGCGGTCCGCCAGGCCCATTTGTCAGCTACGGAAACTGAGCCAGAGCCAGCCAGCAGCCGATCCGGGCTTGCTTCTGGATCCAGCCACCTTTGGAGGGGGTGACACTGTCAGACCACAGCAGGGGGATGTCCCACCTCCCATCTCTCCTGACAGAGAGAGTCCCCTGGTGGCTTCCAGATGGCCTTTCTGCCTCTGCTCCCGTCCTCCCAAGAGGCTAGGAGAGCACAGAGCAGTCTAGGCATTTGGGGGAATTGGCAGTCTTGGGAGGAAAGGCTCTTTCACTTTCAGACTGAAAGCCTTCTTCGTGTGCCTCTCCCACTGGGTCAGCGGCTGCCCTGTGTGGGACAGTGGATCGTGCCTTCTTCCCCTTCGGCCTCCTCAGTCCCAGCCCTGGGGCCTGTGTGGGACTGAACTTTAATCCAGGTTTAATCCAGAGCAATCTGGTTTCTCTCCAGTTAGCCGGGGCTTGTCCCTGCCCACCCCCACCCACAGCACCACCCAGCGGGGCTAGGGAGGACTGGTGACTCAGTGTGCCTGTGTACGTCCGGGTCCCCGTGGTCCCAGCACCCCCGGGTGGGGCAGGAACCAGAAGGCTCCTGGAGCCTTTCCCCCACCCCCAGGTGTGTTGCAAGCAGCCTGACCCTCCCCCACATGGGGAGCGGGTGCCACCAGATTCCTGGGCGTCTCCTCACTGTCGGGAGATGGAACGTCAGGGAAAGTCCCTGGTCAGGCCATCCCGGATGCTGTGGGAACCAGCAGGGAATGCAGGCCTTAGGCCGGTGGGCAGTGGGCTGAGCCAGGCCAGGCCAGGGGCTGGGGAGCAAAGCCTTCGCGCTTGGGGCTAGGGGAGAGTGGTCCAGCCACCCTTGCAGGCTGACCCTGCCCCTCTTCTCCTTCCCAGCCACGGGAACAAGGAAGTGTTCTCCTGCCGGGGCATCCTCCTGGCAGTGAACTGGTTTCTGGAGCGGGGCCACACAGACATCACAGTATTCGTGCCATCCTGGAGGAAGGAGCAGCCTCGGCCCGATGTGCCCATCACAGGTGGGTGGCACATCTGAATGGGGGTGAGGGGCAGGGACTGTCCTGCCCCCCTCAGCGGGGCTTCTCCCCAGGAGAGACCCTTTGGGTGTGACAGCTGCTTCTAGGCCTCGAGCAGGGACTAGCATTGCTTTCCCCAGCTTCCTCTGTGCTCAGCCCCTCCTGCTGGGCACCTGGGGTTCAGAGCCCCTGTGCCTGGCCAGCAGGAGCTCCGGGGCCGAGGCAGCCCTGAGCTCTGTTGCTGCTGTCTTACAGACCAGCACATCCTGCGGGAGCTGGAGAAGAAGAAGATCCTGGTGTTCACCCCGTCGAGGCGTGTGGGTGGCAAGCGTGTGGTGTGCTATGATGACCGCTTCATCGTGAAGCTAGCTTTTGAGTCTGACGGGGTGGTGGTCTCCAACGACACGTACCGGGACCTCCAGAGCGAGCGGCAGGAGTGGAAGCGCTTCATTGAGGAGCGGCTGCTCATGTATTCCTTCGTCAACGACAAGTACGGTCCTGGTCCTTGGGGGTCAGGGTCAAGTATGGTCTGGGGTCCCAGGGTGGGGAGAGGAAGCCAGATGTGTCCTTGGGCATTGGGGGTGGCTAGGGGGAGCTCTGCTGGGGCCACGGCCTTGCATCCAGGCAGCTTTGGGAGTGAGAGGGACCTGGCACCAGGTAGGAAGGTCAGGCTGGGGATGGGGGTGCAGGGCGGGAGGGGGTTAATGTGGAGGGTGGGGCAGAAGCAGCCGTGATGGTTTATAGTTAATGGTTCCTGGCACTCAGCCCCTGATCAGCAGCCAGTGGATGGATGCAGCCTTTGATTCGGGATTTTCAGGTTGCTGGCCTCCCATAGCCTTGGAGAGCTGCTCTATTGGCCTCTCCAGCGGGAGGGCCCCCTCCCCTCCCTTGGGGTAGTCCCACCCGGGGCCCAGGGATGTCATGCAGGATGCTCACCAGTTTTAGGAGCTGCTGTCCCTCTTGTTCTTCCTTGTGAGGCTCTCTGTCCAGCCCCCTCCCTGCTCAGCCCCGGGAAGTTCCCTTCATGCCTCCCACCTCCTCTGCAGGTTCATGCCGCCTGATGACCCTCTGGGCCGTCATGGGCCAAGCCTGGACAACTTCCTACGTAAGAAGCCACTCACAGCGGAGCACAGGAAGCAGCCGTGTCCCTACGGTAAGAGACATGGGCCCAGAGCTCTTCCTCTCAGAGACTACCCAACCCCAAGTTTCCCATGCCACTCCCTTCCCTCTCCGGGCCCTGGTCCTGGAGCCTTCCGCCCCCCAGCTCAGAGCTGTCCTCACTGTCTTGCAGGGAGGAAATGCACCTACGGGATCAAGTGCCGATTCTTCCACCCGGAGCGGCCGAGCCGCCCGCAGCGCTCTGTGGCCGACGAGCTCCGCGCCAATGCCCTCCTGCCACCCGCTAGGGCCCCGGGCAAGGACAAAAGTGGCCAGCGGGCCTCACCCTCATCCCAGCCCGGCTCTGTGCCCACAGAGCATGAGCAGTGCAGTCTGGATGGGAAGAAGCTGGGAGCCCAGGCATCCCCGGGGCCGCACCGAGAGGGTCTGACCCAGCCCTTCGCCCCAGCGGGTAGGATCCTGCCCCCTAGTGGGGGCAGTGGCAGCAGCTTTGGGCCCACAGACCCATTCTCCCAGACACCGGATTCTCTCCCGTACACCTCCCAAGAGTGTCTGGACTCGGGCATCGGCTCCCTGGAGAGCCAGATGTCAGAACTGTGGGGGGTTCGCGGAGGCGGCCCCGGTGAGCCCGGCCCTCCTCGGGGCCCTTTCGCTGGCTACAGTCCCTACGGGGTCGAGCTCCCAACCCCTCGGGCCTTCTCTGCCTTTGGAGGGGCTATGGGTGCTGGCCACTTCAGTGTCCCTGCCGACTACGCCCCCGCGCCGGCTGCTTTTCCACCTCGAGAGTACTGGTCTGAGCCGTACCAGCTGCCCCCGCCCACCCCAGTCCAGCAGGTGCCAGGCCCGGGTGCTGACAGGGGCCCATGGGGTGGGACCGGCAGCCTGGCCAAGGAGCGAGCCAGCGTGTACACCAAGCTATGCGGGGTCTTCCCCCCACACCTGGTAGAGGCTGTGATGGGGCGCTTCCCGCAGCTCCTGGACCCCCAGCGGCTGGCTGCCGAGATCCTTTCCTACCAGCCCCAGCACCCCAGCGAGTAAGCCAGCTGCTCCGCGCCAGCCGCCCCCAAGGCTGGACTGTGGGAGGAGTGAAATAGGGAAGGGAACCTGCAAACCAAAGATACTGTAGGATTGGTTCTGGCCCACCCGGCGCCTGCAGCCAGCTGCCGTGTGGGGCAGGAGCGATCACCCTGTTGATGCACATTGTATCTGTAGTTTAAGGAGATGCTGCCGTAAAAGGCATCAGTCCGTGGCTGAAGCCCAAACCCTCCTTTCTCTCAGAGGCGGGGAGGGAGGCGGTGGGGAGCAGAGGCCTGGGCTGGGGGCCCTGTGCACGGCTCCCCACCTCCGCCCCGTCCCTGGGATGCCGGCCTCTGCTGGCTAGTTAGGCACCGTGTGCCTGCCCTCCAAGGGCCCCTCCTGTACACCAATGAGGCCTCATCCGTGCTCTTGCGGGGCACCAGGCTTCATGTTAGTAAGCAAGATGCTTCTTAATAACCCACCTTCTGTTCCACTCTGTTCGCCTGTCTCCTTGCCCCCACCCTCTCTTCCCCTCCTCTACTCCCAAGTCACTTCTCCCTTCCGCAAGAGTGGGAACGCATATATGTATGTGTACAGGTAATAACGTTAAACTCTTTGTAAGTCCCTGCCTCCCTGAGCACGTCAATAAAGTACAATGTGAGCCCCTTTAGGATATGATGGTCTGGGTTGTACTTGGGGGTTGAGCGGGCCTTTGCGCAGCAGGAGGTCAGCAGGTGTGCACTGGACCCAAAGTGCTTGGTCCCTGGGCAGCAGGGCCTTCCTAACAGGCCATGGGCCAGGCCTTGAGAGGAGCAGGGGGACCCACAGGCAGGGTTGGGGGAAGGTTGGGGAATTGAAGTCAGTCCTGAGGCAGTGGGATGGCAGGGGGTGGGGGTTGGGATTCAGCTGTTCCCCTTTTCTGCCCTGTGACCAGAGCGGAGGACAGAAAACCGTCTGGCTGAGAAGAGGGCTTTCGGGATAGTTGAGGAGAGAGGGTGGTGGGGGAGCCCTTAGGTGCCGGGCTCCGGCCCCACCCTCCCAGACACTACTGGGTTCTAGACGCAGAGCTGCTGAGTGAAGCAGGGGACATGGAAGCAGCGTGGAGAGGCGACGCCGGGATAGCCTCCACGCGGGAGGGTAGGGGTCCTGGTCCCAAACTCAGGAACTGGCTCTGCCACCAGATTCACCCGGGGCTAGTGACTGCCCCTCCCTGGGCCTCAGTTTCCTCATCTGTGAAGTGGAGATACCAATGGTAGCTACCTCACAGGACTGTAGGGAGGACGTGAGAGCCTGTGTTTGGCCACATGACCCAGGGCCTGGCAAACAAGTGCTCACCTAAGGGGCCTCTGGTGTCGCTGTCTGTGGGCTATCTCAACCTTCTCAGCTGCCCCTAGAAGGAAGGGAGCCAGGAAGGAAAACACTTTTCTCCAATGAAAAAATGAAATATAAATGTTAAAGATTTTTTTTTTTTTTAAGATTTTATTTATTTATTTGAGAGAGAGGCAGTGAGAGAGCACGAGCGAGGAGAAGGTCAGAGGGAGAAGCAGACTCCCCGTGGAGCTGGGAGCCTGATGCGGGACTCGATCCCGGGACTCCGGGATCATGACCCGAGCCGAAGGCAGTCGTCCAACCAACTGAGCCACCCAGGCGTTCCTAAATGTTAAAGATTTTAAAATGAAAAGCTGGGCTATCAAAAATGGTCCCCAAACAAAACACCATCAGCAGGAGAAAACAGAAAAGATACAGTTTTAATAACTCTGTAGCTGAACATGTCACCTAATCTGTACTTATTGTTTGTGAAGCTTTTATAGTATCTGTATTTTTTTTTTTTTAGAAACTGCTTTACCACAGAACATCTGTGCGTCGTGTTGAGGAAAATGCTGGTGCGGCCTTCTCCCCGCACACTGGGCCCCCACTGCGCTCCTCACCCTGAACGCCTTTTTTTTTTTTTTTTTTTTTAAGATTTATTTATTTATTTATTTAGAGAGAGGGAAAGAGCGAGTTGGGAGATGGGGAGGGAGAAGGAGAATGTCCAGCAGATTCCCTGCTGAGCGGGGAGTCTGATGTGGGGCTCGATCCCACGATCCTGAGATCATGGCCTGAGCTAAAATCAAGAGTCGGATGCTCAACCGACTGAGCCCCCCGCCACGCACCTCACCCCAGACGTTCTTTAGAGGCCTGCATTTAAAGCAGGAAGCAGACGCAAAGTGGGAATGATCTCAGCAAACGTTATCTCGAAGCCCCCACACGTGCTCTTGAAGGCACCCCATGCCTGTTGCTTCCAGCCTCCTTGGAAGGTTCTATCTGCACCAAGAAAAGTCATTGCCTTCCTTATAAAATATTTTCTCCAATCAAGTACTGTATTCCAGATTACAAGGCTATTTGTGGGTCTCTGTTTGTTTTTATGGGACAGGAAGCTAAAAGACCAGACTGTCCAGTTCATTATCAGCTACTGGCCTGGCAAAGGAAGGCCACTGGCAACACCAGGCTGAGTGGTTTGCCTGAGGTCCCAGAGTCCAGGGCAGGCTGGAGCAGGCCCTCGAGTTTGGGGCCCCAGCTCCACACACCAGAAGGAAGGACCTCAGGCGCTGCTTTGCAACAACTCTCAGGCCTGAAGAGGGAGGAAGGGGGGGTGCCCTCAGCTCGCACCTCCCAACCCTTTTAGGTATACAGCTACCACAAAGAATCCCTCCAGCCTCACAGTGAAAGGATCACCCCACCCCACCCCCGCTCAGCAGTGGGTGCCCCAGCAGCCAAACCCACCAAGCCCCCCTCTATCTGCACACCATGTGGGACGCCAAGGCCACGAGGCCTTGGGAGCGGCCTGGAAGGAGCAGTCCGGTGCCTGCGCCTCTTCCCATCCCACTAGCCGGCTGCCTGAGAACTCAAGGGCTCACATTTGGCCCCTGACCAGAGCTGAGCTCTGGGTCATTTGCTGTTTCTGTGTTTGGGGTGCGGGGGAAGGACCCTCCAGGCAGCGGGCGACGGGCCCAGGCTGCGTGCGGCCCTGCTGGCTAATGAGCACCCACAAGGGTGGCCGAGTCCACGCGGCAGGTGCCAGGCTCCAGGGAGGCTCCAGTCAGCCCGGGGCCTTGCAGGCCTGAGTTCAACCCCCTGTGCTGCGCCGGCCCTCCAGGACCTGGAGCTGCTCCTCTGGGCCTCTTCCTCAACTTGGCTGCCAGGCCCAAAGACCCGGATGTATGTGTCCTCCCCAGGACGTGGGTTTTAAGGTTGGAGTTCTCCCCACCAGCTCCTGCCCCACCCATGAAGCCCCTTCCCTCACAGGGCCTCGACGCTTCCCACCCATCCAACAGACAGTGAACCCTGCATCACTCTAGATGGACAAGAAGACACCTCAGTTTGTGGGGGTCCAGCCTGAGAGGGAAGGGTCCTGGCTGGGGGAGCCCTACGCAACTCACGTGCCCTCCTAAAGCACCAGCTTCCTAGCTTGCCTTGCAAAAGAGGCGTGAGGTTCCCCTCCCCCCCCTCCCCCGAGGGTGGCAGGGTTGGAAGCCATCCCAAGACCCAGCTTCCAGCTGCCAAGGCGCTGAGGGGTTGGGACTCAGATGGCTGTCGCCCTGCCTGCCCTTTCCACCTCTGCCTTCCTGGTTCCAGGAGCTGAGACGCTGATGGGGAAACCAGTGAGTATGCAAATCCCCGCATTGTTGGGAAATGATCCCGGGGAGCTCCCAGAGGATGGCCTGCTGCCAGCCCCTCCCCACCTCCACAGGTCCCCAGCCTCACCCTGGGGCTCTCAGCATCGGGGGCCTGACCCTGAGTCAGCTTTCCCGAGTTCAGTCTCAAAGGTGGGTTAACCCTGCGGGGGGTGTAGGGGGACTCCGGGAACCTCGGCCTCCCTAGAACAAACTGGCCCCAATTGGATGAAGCTCCCTTCCTTGGATGTCCCCATCCAACTCCACTCGCCTGAGGAAAACCCAGCGGTCCCTAAACATCTGGGGCATTTCAGCAAGGAGCCCGAGGGCACTGAGGCTGGGGAAGCAGCCCTCCCAGGCCCCATACCCCCAGTGCTGCCAGCACTTCACACATCCCCGGTCTCCAGCAGGGCAGTTGGTGTGGGGCAGTGACTGGGAAGAGGCCACCACTGACACCGCCCCCTGCGCGGCCACTTCCTCCCCTACACTGAAGGGCAAGACCCCTGCCCTCAAGGTGAGGCTGAGCAGGTCTCCATCAGAGAAACTGGGATTCAGTGGGACACAAATCCAGGAGTCAAGAGCGGGTGGAGCTGGCACCTCAAACCCTGCGCCTCGCTGGTCCCCAGAGGCTCCTGCCCCCAAATAAGGCAGTCCTGGGATCCTAGCACTTCTGCTCCAGGGCTTCTCAAACCTCTGGGCATTTTTTTCCCCTAGACCATAGCAGAGTGGGTGGAGTAGAGGATGGTGAGTAAGAGCCTGTTCCGAGGACCTCCTCCTTCATTGGAAGGGTGTGGGAGATTTGGCTGAAAAGAGACAGGAAGTAGAGCCCTACAATTAAGGGAACACAGGCTATCCCAGGCCATGGTATGTAAATCCTTCCAGCTAGTTCCTGGATGGGGAGGTGGCCTCAGGCTGTCATCCTGGGATATAGCCTTTTGAAGGACATCTCAAGGCAGGTACTGGCCATCTTAAATTGCTCACCCATTTAAGAAATGGCTGCGAACTCAGTAGAAGGGAAGGAAGGATTAGGCAACCCACTCCACCCCACCCTGGGCTGGGCCTGTTGCTGGGTCTGGGAAGGGTCCAACTGCTCTGATTCTGGCTGATTCTGGCGGCTCTCCAGATTAGAGCCCCACTAAAGAAGAGGGGTGCTTGTGGGGCTCTGCCTGCCACCTGCTGGCGCCTCCTGGTATGACTGTCTGTGCGGCAAGAGGTCGCTGAGCGACGGGCCTGAACCAAGTGCCCAGAGACAAGCATCTCCAGTAGAAGCCGAAAACAAGACTCTAAAGAGAATAATATACAAAGTGCTAAGGCAAAGATGGAAATTCTTTTTTCTTTTGTTTTTGTTTTTTTTTTAAACATAAGCTCTGTGCCCAGTGTGGAGCTTGAACTCACGACCCTGAGATCAAGAGTCGCCTACTCTATGGACTGCCCTTTACAAAGTTGAAAGCTCCAGAAAATTCCAACTGTTATGGATAACAAATCTCCCAAGAAAAATCCTCAGGAAGTGGAGGAATAAGAAGGAATGGAAAAGGAGAAAAAAACACATGTATGCACATTTAAAAAGTGATTTGGGCAATAAAGTCACAGGGAAATCTGTGTTTTTACCCTTTAACACGGTGGCTTGGCAATCTCACCACTAAGAATCATATTTGCAAAACTACGACACTGCCCAAAATGACAAAAGATGAAAAAGAGCATTAATGTCATCAGCAGCGGACTGGTTAAATAAACTGTGGTGTACACCCATAAAGGAATGCCAAAGAGTCGACAGAAAGGAGGTTCACAAGCTGCATTCATAGAACGCTTTCTAAGCTGTATGACTAGCTACCATTTTGGTACTAGGCACATGGCTGTGTGCCTGTCGCTCACTCGTGTACAGAGCTCCTCCGGAAGGGTCTGCGAGGAACCACCTCTGGGAAGGACAGATGGTTGCTGAGGGACGGGTGGACTTTTTTTTTCATTGACCATACTCCTGTACTATTTGAATATATGCCATTTGCATGTATTATTTATTCAAATTAAATCTTTTAACACCTCCTTAGGGTACAGAAATAAGTTATGGGGATGGGGATCTGAGGAGGGTTCTGCCGGCCAGGGGCCTCCAAAGGTTATTCTTGTCCACAGACAGTCAACGCTTAGAGCACACACCCCCCCAACACGTAGGTGTTGTTACATCAGGATAACTGACCGTTCTGAAGATCAGGATGGCTGAAGTGCAGCCACTGCTTGTGGTTCAACCTAACGTTTATTCATCAATTATCTCCATGTACTAATGAATATTTTTACATGTTATTATATACCACATTCAAAGTGACAACTAAGAAAAGCTGAGCCAGAAAATAAATACAAATTGAAGGCCTGAAATGTACCCTTCAACCCCCCCCCCCCAGCCATAGGCCATCCTCCATACCCTCCTCCTTGGGGACCACCACCTTGCGCTGAGGCGGGGGTTGGAATCAACACCACAGCCCATCTTGGCAGTGACGATTTTACTGTGATTTTACTCTACAGAAGTTTTCCAAAGTGAGAACTGTTTCCAGTCCTGAAGGTTACCACTTAGAAAATTCAGACACAGTAACATTTACATGGACACAGGAGAATCCCAGTGCCTTCTCCTCAGTGACCTTCCCAGGCCCCGAGCAGGACAGCAGCCCAGAGAGGTCCACGTGTACAAACACGCACGCTCACGCTCACACTCCACGCGGCCCCCGCGCAGCAGCCCTGGCAGCGGGCTCCAGACGGGGATTTTTACGTGCAGCCATGCCTCAGGAGTCGGGAGCGAGGATGAGGGGCAGACAAGTCAAAATAAAAGCAAAAACTAGGTCGCAGTGTTTCAAAACAGCATATTTACTCCTTTCAAAGTTAGGCCATTTAAATACTTGTTTCCAATCCCTTCTTCACCACACAGTGTGCGGTATCAACAGTCCTCCTTACAGGATACTTGCAGAGTTTTCTCTAGCCCCCAAAGGCTCCATTTCTCAAAGCATTCCGGAGGCCCCCAAGACGCGGACAGCAGCTCTGAACTCCCGTGCCCTCGGCCCATGCTGACCCCGTCCGACTCCGGGCACTTCCCTCAGGCCCTCCTGCTGACCCCACAGAACAAGCGGTCCTCTCCTTTGTGGGTTGTCCCTGCTCTCCATCTTCAGCCTGCAGGGTCTGATGCGATTTAGAACATGCGGAGTTTCAACAAAATAAACGATTTCTCAGCCGCGGGAAAAGCAAGCATACTTGAGACTCCCTTGGGAGCTGTATACAGACACCATCCTCCCAGGAGAAGACATGAAATAGAACTACCACGGGTCTGGATTTTTTTCAGTGTCTTATAACCTTGAATAGGAGCTAAGGGCAACTTCTTCCCCTTGTGGAGATAAGAAGCCTAAGGGCCTAAAGCAAAATACTATTCCAGACCCTGATAATCTGGTGAAGGCCTGCCTAGAAGGAAGTGCCTCTCATGGGTCCTGGCAGCCACTCTGGCAGGGTCACTGGTCAGGTCTGTCAGACAAACTTAGTTAATAACCAAAGCGACAAATATCACAAGCATGGTAGGCATCTCTTGTGGTTTCTGCCCAAATGTCTCCAATTCAGAGAACATAAGCACTCCCTCGTGACTTAAATATCTTTAGTCTGTGGCCAGCTTATAGGAAAACTTGGGAGGTCCCCTAATCAATGATTGAAAACTTTACAGAGAAAATAAGTATAAAGCAAGCAGCCTACCTCTAACCATGATCATATACATACATGTGTATTCATATACACAGGTATGTTTTTACATAATACAACTTTTTAAGAGCAATCCCACCAGATCTCAAGCAAATGTCAAAACTATGAGAGAAATATTCTCAGGTTTGCTGTGTGCTCTCCTCTGGGCCATGGAGACCATAGGAAGCCCCACTTTCTCTCCCAGGAAAGGAGAGAAACTGACGAAGGAGGGTACAGAAATCTTCTAGTCCCCATGGTTTTAAGCTTTATAATTGTTTTTCTTTTTTTTAAGGAACAATCTAAATATAAGAAACTATCTTCTTAAAAACCTTAACATTGGAGTTCTTGCTACCAAAGACATCTAATTAGCCACAGAGTCCAAAAAAAAAAAGTTTATTTGAGAACAAGAGTGAAAGCTTTTGCACATCTGACAAGGTAGACTCGTTCTGCTAACAGATGCCATCCGTATTCAGCTCTACCAATATTATCACAATGGAACATAATTGTTCTAACAAAGATATGGGCCTAAGTCAAGGACTATGACTAGACAGCATCGAAGGAAAGATGGGGCCCCAAA
>PISX010032926.1:0-15659 GCA_004024625.1 Mellivora capensis | reverse complement strand
AGAAAGGGAAATTAGAGAATCGATTCCATTTACTATAGCACCAAGAACCATAAGATACCTGGGAATAAACCTAACCAAATAGGTAAAGGATCTGTACTCGAGGAACTACAGAACACTCATGAAAGAAATCGAAGAAGACGTAAAAAGATGGAAGACCATTCCATGTTCTTGGATCGGAAGAATAAACATTGTTAAAATGTCTATACTACCTAGAGCAATCTATACTTTTAATGACATGATACTTTATATGGAAAATCCAAAAGACTCTACCCCCAAAACTACTAGAACTCATACAGTAATTCAGGAATGTGGCAGGATACAAAATCAATGTACAGAAATCAGTTGCTTTCTTATACACTAACAATGAAAATATAGAAAGGGAAATTAGATAATCAATTCCATTTACTATTACACCAAGAACCATAAGATACCTGAGAACCTAACCAAAGAGGTAAAGGATCTGTACTCAGGGAACTATTGAACACTCATGAAAGAAACTGAAGAAGACATAAAATGATGGAAGACCATGCCATGCTCATTGATCAGAATAATAAACATTGTTAAAATGTCTATACTGCCTAGAGCAATCTATACTTTCAATGCCATTCCAATCAAAATTCCACTGGCGTTTTTCAAGTAGTTGGAGCAAACAATCCTAAAATTTGTATGGAACCAGAAGAGACCCCAATTGCTAAGGAAATGTTGAAAAAGAAACACAAAACTGGGGGCATCACGTTACCTGATTTCAAGCTTTACTACAAAGCTGTGATCACCAAGACAGCATGGTACTGGCACAAAAACAGACACATAGACCAGTGGAACGGAGTAGAGAGCCCAGATACGGACCCTCAACTTTATGGTCAAATAATCTTCAACAAAGCAGGAAAAAACATACAGTGGGAAAAAAAGACAGTCTCTTCAATAAACGGTGCTGGGAAAATTGGACAGTTATATGTAGAAGAATGAAACTCGACCATTCTCTTACACCATACACAAAGATAAACTCGAAATGGACAAAACACCTCAACGTGAGGCAGGAATCCATCAGAATCCTAGAGAAGAACATAGGCAGTAACCTCTTTGACATTGGCCACAGCAACTTCTTTCAAGATACGTCTCTAAAGGCAAAGGAAACAAAAGTGAAAGTGAACTTTTGGGACTTCATCAAGATCAAAAGCTTCTGCACAGCAAAGGAAACTGTCAACCAAACAAAGAGGCAACCCACGGAATGGGAGAAGATATTCACAAATGACAGTACAAAGGGCTGACATCCAAGATTTATTAGGAACTCCTCAAACTCAACACACACAAAACAGAAAATCATATAAAAAATGGGTAGAAGACATAAATGGACACTTCTCCAAGGAAGACATACAAATGGCTAACAGACACATGAAAAAATGCTCATCATCATTAGCCATCAGGGAGATTCAAATCAAAACCACATGGAGATACCACCTTACACCAGTTAGAATGGCCAAAATTAATAAAACAGTAAACAACATGTGTTGGAAAGGATGTGGAAAAAGGGGAACCCTCTTACACTGTGGGTGGTAATGCAAGTTGGTGCAGAAACTTTGGAAAACAGTGTGGAGATTCCTTAAGAAATTAAATATAGAGCTATCCTATGTCCCTGCAATTACACTGCTGGGTATTTACCCCAAAGATACAGATATAGTGAAAAGATGGGCCATCTGTATCTCAATGTTCATAGCAGCAATGTCCACAGTCACCAAACTGTGGAAAGAACCAAGATGCCCTTCAACAGATGAATGGATAAAGAAGATATGGTCCATATATACTACGGAGCATTATGCCTCCATCAGAAAGGACGAATACCCAACTTTTGTATCAATATGGATGGTACTGGAAGAGATTATGCTGAGTGAAATAAGTCAAGCAGAGAGAGTCAGTTATCACATGGTTTCACTTGCTTGTGAAGCATAAGGAATAACATGGAGGACATGGTCAGATGGAGAGGAGAAGGGAGTTGGGAGAAATTGGAGGGGGAGACAAACCATGGGAGACTGTGGACTTTAAGATAAAGAAACTGGGGGTTTTGGAGGGGACAGGAGTGGGAGGATGGGTGAGCCTGGTGGTGGGTATTATGGAGGGCATGTATTGCATGGAGTACTGGGTGTGGTGCATAAACAATGAATTCCGGAACACTGAAAATAAATTAAAATAAATAAATGAAAATTTGATTTAAAAAAACGAATAGCAATGGCTTCATCCTGCAGGAGACGCCTTATGTTTCCTTATTCACGCCTCCCAACAGCCCCTTAAATCAGCCCTCTGTCAATTTCACAGGTGAAGAAATTAAGCAATCAGAGTACTGATGTTTCTCAGACTTTAGTGTGCATTGGAATCACTTGAAGAGTCTTGCTAGCTTCAGATTCTGGCCTTGGGTGGGACCTGGGATTCTGCATTTCTAAGCTGTGGAGGCAAGTATCCAAAGGCTGTGTGGTTTCTGTTCAACTTCAAGGCCTAGGTCCTTCGACTTGACAGTCAGTTGTGTGGGGCATGGGGACACTGTGATGAATGAGGATGAACTCTGCCCTCAAGGGCCTCCCCAGCTGGTTAGGGAGGCAGATGCCTCCCCAAGCTGTCTTAATGCTGGAAACAAATTCCTGCAGGTGGGGAGTCACAGATGAAGGTGGAGAAAGTGGTCCTACCTGGGGAGCAGAGGGTCAGGGAGGAACTCACACAAATCTTAGCCTCTAAGGAAAAGCGGAACTCGGCCCCTCCGGGGATGAGAGAGTTGGCATCAGAGGACATTTTGGTCTGAGAGGGCAGCACAGGCACAAGGCCCAAAGCCGTGACGGGGAGTGCTGTGTTCCGGAACGGTGAGAATTCTAGTGTGGCTGGAGTGGGTCCTCTGCTCCCCATCTGCACAGTATTTGGCTTTGTTAATAATTTCTGCTGTCCTCCAGGCCTGAGGCCATCACGCTGAGGGCCCTGGGTAAGTAGGTCAGGAGGGGGCAGTGAGGGCTGCAGCCAGGTGCTGGAGGGCGCGGGATTGGCCCTGCTTCTGCCTGGTTCTGGCCACCTGCTAACGCCCATTCCCTCCCCCTCCTGCTCCCCGGCTATCCCAGAGCTGATGAGACAGAGCGAGCAGAACAGGAACGAGGCGGCTGAGGATGGGCTTGGCCACTCTCTACCATGGCCGCTCCCCAGGAAGTGAGTTTGGGAGCTTGGAGAACAGGGAGAGGGAGTCCACCATCTAAGGATTCTGGATCTTGGCTGCACACACCCATGCTGTCACTTTCTAAGGCTTGGAGAAGTTAAATGACTCGTTCATAGTCACAGAAAAGGGATTGCCAGTGCTGAGACTTCTACCCATTTCTGTCTGGTGGAAGAGACTCCCTTTTAACCCCCGTGATGGCTTCCACAAAAGCAGGTTAAACAACACTTAGGAAACACCAGCAGTTCTGACGCAGGTGGCCACTGCCACCAGCCTGTCCCAGACCATAGTCTGCTGTGCTTTCTGTCGCTCTTTGGGGCCACAAGCCCCAGACTTGCCAGGGCTCATCCATCACGGTGGCAGTTCCTGCAGGACAGTGCGGGCTGAAGGGAAGAACTATGTTTCAAGAATGCTCGCCAGGTACATCGGAGACATGAACCAAAGGAGAAACGGAGTCTTTCTCTGCTTTCCAGGTGAAGGGTTTTGAGCACTTTAAAGGGATGAAGAGATACGTGTGAGAAAGTGTGTCATGTTCAGTGTGAAATAGAGTAGTGAACCCTCAGATAAGGCCAATCATGTGTTCATGTGGCTAAAACAGCATTTGGTAAAGGGAAACTTGGTCACATCAAATCGGTATGTGCGATTTTGGCCTTTAGTCAAGAAATCTTTACTGAGTATTTAGTTTACTCTGTGGAAGGCTCTGTGCCAGATACTAGAGATTCTTTCCCCCTCTATTTAAGCTTCTCTCGTGGTTCTCAGATCATAATGTAATTAAGGACAACAAGTGTTGACCAAAAGATGACATGGGATCTAAATCTGCTTTCCCTGGCGCCAGGTAAGAACCTGCCTCTTCACAGCAGGGGTCCCGTGGGGGCACTGATACTATGAACCAGCAATGTTCATCTTCACGAATGTGGATGTACAGAGGAGCCCCTTCCATGGCAGATAAGGGGTGTTGCTAAATCATTGCCAGGTCACAATTCTGCCCTCTGAATAAGGATTTGGGAAAAGGAAAAATAATGGTTATTGAAATAGCACTTGGCTTTTTATTGAGCATTATCCCAGGATGCTTTTCATCTTTTCCTGTGTCTCGAAGAAAGCACCTTGGATCCAAGGAGAGAACATACTCTGAATATGCATTTTTGGGGGGGTCTTCTAAAACTGAACTTTATAGATAAGTTCAGTTGAGGTTCAGTGTTTCTTTCTCTCAGGTCTGAGTGTCTTTAAGATATACAAATCCTCTCTCCACTCCAGCAGACTTTGTGGCCTGTCCCTTCCTTCCCAACTTCCTAAAGGATTTACCCACCATAAGATATGTGACATAATGGTACACCTGGATGGCTTAATCTGTTAAGCATCTGCCTTTAGCTCAGATCATGATCCTAGGGATCGAGTCCCACATCCAGCTCCCTACTCAGTGGGGAGCCTGCTTCTCCCTCTCCCTCTGTCCCCCTGCTTGTGCACTTTCTCACTTACTTGGTCTATCTATTTCTTTAAAGGATTTTATTTATTTATTTGACAGAGAAAGAGATCAGAAGTAGGAAGAGAGGCAGGCAGAGAGAGAGAGGAAAGCAGGCTCCCCAATGAGCAGAGAGCCCAATGCGGGGCTCGATCCTAGGACCCTGAGATCATGACTTGAGCTGAAGGCAGAGGCTTAACCCACTGAGCCACCCAGGCGCCCCTGTGGGTTGCCTTTTAGTTTTGTGAAATAAGTCAATGAGAGAAAGACAATTATCATATTGTCTCACTTATATATGGAATATAAGAAACAGCACAAAGGATCATAGGGGAAGGGAGGGAAAACTGAATAGAAAGAAATCAGAGAGGGAGCCAAACTATGAGAGACTCTTGACTCCGGGGAAAAAACTGAGGGTTGTGGAGAGGGAGGTGGGTAGGAGATGGGGTGACTGGGTGACAGGCATTAAGGAGGGCAAGTGTAGTGATTAGCACTGGGTGTTGTATCCAGCTGGTGAGTTGTTGAACAAACACTACCCCCAAAACTAGTGATGTACTTACTATATGTTGGCTGATGGAATTTGAATAAAAAACTTTAAAAAAGAAAGATGTCAGTTGGGAAAAAATAAAATAATAAAAAATAAAATATATGACTTAATAGTTAACATAATAGTTGCTGAGGACTTACTATATGCCAAACTCTGCACTGAGCAGTATTACAAAAGCCATGTCAGACCAGTTTTCTTCTTATGTCCACTGGATAGATGAGGGAAGCTGAGAGTTAGTAGGTTTAGGTAATTTGCCAAAGTAAGCTGCAGAGCTGGGGTCAGATGCACATTTCAATAGCCCTGACCTTCAGCGATTCAGTACACTCATCATTCAGCCACCAGTTACTGAGAGCCTGCTGCGAGCCAGGTGCTCTGGACCCTGGGGGTATGGAGGAGGAAAACAAAGTTCCCGCCTGTAGAGACTTCTTTTGGGATGCCGGGGGAACAATATACAATTAAATAAACATGAACTGTGGTATCAGGGAGTGAGACTTGAGTGGGCCACGTGATCTGGACCCCTAACTACTATGGATAAGTGCTTGTTACCAATGTGCCGAGGAACAAGACTAGAAAGATAGGTATACCCACAAGGGTGGTTATCTTTGGTCCTCAGATTTTTATTTTCTCCTTTACATTTTTTTGAAATTGTTCAAATACTTCGCAGTGGCAGACTATTTCTGATCTAATCAGATGAAACCCGTAAATATTATTAAAAACAGAATTTAATCTTACAAAATCCTGATAATCGGCCGGTGGTTTAGGCTCCGTCCTCTTGCGTTTCAGTTCTTTATATTATCAAAGAAGGCTGCTTTGGTTTTTTTTTTTTTTTTTTCATCTGGGCCAATGTCTGAAACATTTATTACTCCCCCAGGAACGGTGCCGGCTCCCTGCGCCCCAGGCTTTTCTGAGTTTGTGCATATCAGGGCTTCTCACCCAGAGCTCCACATTTAAATCTCCTGGGAGCATTTCAAATCTGATGCCAGGGCCTCACCCCCAGGCCTGCTAAAGAAGCAGCTCTGGGTTGCGGTGTGGGCCCCCTTATATTTCAGAGTTCCCCAACTTAGAGGGTCACTGGAAGGATTAAATGGAATAAATGCCTGGCAAGGACTTATAGCAAAAGGTCAGAACTACTGACAGCTTGCAATAATGGTAATATCCAACTTATAATTACAAATGAAAGCAACTAGAGCCAAGGTTCACTCTTGCAATAAAAACAGGATGAAGTGTTGCAAATGGCCTCCAATGACCTGGCACATTTATTCTTTCTTGTTGTCCATCACGGAAGCTCAGCAGAGCACAGAATAACACAGAGACGAGCTTGGCCCCGAGGGGAAACTCCCCCACCCCACACTGGGGCATGGCCTCCCTGAACTGCAGCTAGAGCCCCTCCGCTCTTCCTCTCCTCTGCTTCAAGTGTCACTGTCATGAAACCCCAAGGTTTTGGGAAAAGGAGGAAAAAAAGAGAGCCCTGTGTAATATTTCATCTAAGGAGAAATTAGGTTCCTGGGATGAAACTAGTACAACAAGCTGTTTTTCCCTTATAGATTAAGTGCTTTGCAGATTCAATGTAGAATAAATTTAGATCATAACATTCAAGAGCTAAATAGCTATATAGCTAACTAAAGTGAATAAAAATTTAACATTGCAGCACCTCTGATGAATACAGTCTTTGTGCAGGCTGCTTTTTATCATTTGCTTGCTTATTTCTTTCAAGGTAGAATTGGCTTCAGGTTGAGTCTTGAATCGCTTTTCCTCCCTGTAAGAACATTTCTAATGCAAAGTGTGGGGTCAGAACAATATGCAGATGGAGAAGGTGTTTGCATGGGGCAGGCTGCCGATGCCACTGGGTAGAACCTGGCCAAACACGCCTCTCTCTCAGAAATGAACTCACATTAACTAAATGCCCAGAGACTGATGTATAGGCCGCAATACCAATGGACTACTTTCCAGGGAAAATGGGAAATTCCGAGGGGATTGCACTTTCAACCCGCAGCTTTCTCCCTGGGCACACTCTCTTCACATGAAGGCCAATGATCATCAGAAAGTGGTTACCTAATAAACAAGGGATCACAATAATGAACTTATTCAACAACCGTTTCTTAAACAGCAGCTCTGAGGGGGGCTCGGTGAGAGGTATTAGGAATCATGAAACAGATTGTACCTCACTCTTGCCAGCATGTAATTGACAACTTACGAAAGGATACACACAGGTGCCTAAGTAACCCTGAAATGATGTGGAACATGTATAATGAGGCATGGGAAGTGTATGACACTCTGGGGACCCCACGCAGAGGCATCGATCCCAGAATGAGGGATCAATCGGCATGGAGCATGGTTGGGAAAGCTTGGAGGCGATGCTCCTGAAGCTAACACCTAAAGAATGATGATGACAGGTAGCAAATGAGGAGGGGCTGGGGAGGGGTGGGAGGGACGGGAAAGTAGGGAAGTATATCCTGTGGCTCTTAGTTCTTGCGGCTCATAAGCTATTATGCCTTTTTCTCTGCAGGGATGTTTGAAGTTGGATATTATTTCCTCAAAGTCCATACTAGGTGTCCTGGGGGCACCTTTTCTCTGGACATTGCTGGGAAGGCTAATGTCAGGGTCTCCCTTGGTGAATATCAAACTGACTAGCAGCCTCTCGTTGAAAAATCAAACAAATATTGCTGGCCTGGAGTGTGTTCTATCTTTGACTTCATGTCTATATACCTTGAATTATTATGTTTTGGTGCTTTCCTCATTTCTCAGAGAGCAGTTAAATATTTGTTATGATGAAGTTTTCATCCAGGGAACATATTCCTTGGTGTAATACCTATATTACCTGTATATTACCTATATGATAAGTTTTGAATATGGTAGGGAAGATTCTCCCAGATTTGAGGACCCATGACATGTGGTAGCCTTCTCTGGACAATTATTCATTGTTCTCCACTTGCTTGGTAAGTTTATTATCTGGGTGTCCTGTCCCACAGAGATAAGGTGTTGAGCAAAAAAAAAAACCAGACAGAGTTGTGGCCCTAAAGAGGTTCACAGTGAGAGAGACAGATGATAATCACGTGGTCAAGGACCTCATTGTGAGACTATAACCATGCTAACATCAACTATAAATAAGAGACTGGAATAAAGACGGCAAGGAAGAGAGGAGAAGCAAAGATACAAGGAGGGTAGAAAGCTGCCATGTTATGGAAAGGGGTGAGTTTCAGTCTAGGCAGGACATGTAAAAACCCCTCAAATCAGGCAGTATAATTGTGAACAAGGTTACAGTTTTCTGAGAACTCGGAGGGGAAGCAGGGCCTGACTATAAAATAGGGCTCAGCTTCTCAACCTGAGACTCTGGTAGATTTATTCTACACATGCAGCCAAATCCATCAGTATCCCATGTCTTAAGCCAGTGACCTCAGCTGGCCAGAGATGGCACATCTGCTTTCCTTATTTGGGGAAGTATCTTTCCACTCTGGGAAGTCTGGAAATAAGCCTACAATGGATGAAACAGGCAAAACACACCCATAGAATTAAAACATTTGTATGTGTCTTTGAAAGGTTTATAATAACTTATATGTGTCTATTCGTTACTTATGGAAGTGCTGCCTTTACCATGTCACAAGACAAATAATATTGCAAAGGAATACGGGTATTGCTAACTGATGGGATTTGGAACTCTCTATGAGGCTGCTCTGGACAGGATGCAGTCTGACCATGGACTCTGGCCACCTCAAGGCTCACCTGCCTGCTCATGGATTGAGGGCATCGATTCTTGAACCATACTGGGCAGTCTGGTGGATAAATGCCGATTTAAGTTATATGAAATGAGAAAGTTCACAAACCCACTGGAGTTGCTGTTTTGATTTTAAATGGTTAATGGGTAACAGACTTGCAATTTTATTTTGACATGTTTATAATAATTTGACTGATTATATTTGTAAATGATATTTATTTGATAATCTGATCCATTACATCTAAGAGTTGAGATTTATTAATTTCAAAAACAATGTTTGAGTGCCTAAGAAAACTGTTCGACTTGTCGGTATGCCTACAGATGTGCTCTGGGAGGATCAGATCTATAATATTTGTGATTGCAATCTAAAACATCAGGGAGGTTTGCTTAATTAAGTAAGACCAGTTAAACTTTACAGAAAACTTAATCTGTTAAGTTTATAATTAACACCCCTATTAATCAAATGGCACTATTCAAATATTAAAATAAATATTTTTTTATACAGAAATTAACTAGAGTCATAAATTAAAAAACACAATTCACCATTCAGATTAAAGTTTAAGGGAACCTAGTTTTCAAAAAATTTCAATTGTAGTAATTTAGTATTAATTAAAAATAAGTAAATTGTAAACATTTCCTTGAATGTGTAAAGTCCACCCGCATACAACACAAAAATAGACAACATGAAGACAAGAACACAGTCAATAGGAATACATAGTAACAGTTTGATTTGGTCTAGAGGGACAGAAAGGTTTTCCTTGAGGAAGTTAAGTTAGCCTAGAGCTGAAGATTAATAAACAAGTAGGTCCAGTGAAGGGAAAAGAGAACATTCCAAGTATTAAAGGAGGAGAAGAATGCAAAGGAGAAGAAGCAGGGGAAAAAAGAAGAGGAGGAGGAGGAGGAAAGGGAAGAAGAACTGGGGGCATGTGTAAAGGCCCTGAGGCAGCCTTAGACATTGGGAAATTTAAAAAAAACAAAAAACCACAAAAACAAAACAAAACAGAACAAAAACAAAAACACAATTGGCTAGTGTAGAGCGGGAGACTAAGGGAGAGGAGTCAGCAAGAGCCCCAAGTATGCCCTCACCTTCTTTCATGTTCTGTTCTTTACAGAGGCTTCTTCCACCTCCTTTCTAAAATTACTCCTAGCTGGATACTCCCTAACTTCTTATACTAAGTGTTTCTTCATAGTACTCCCTGTGGAGCTGGGTGCCCGATGTGGGACTTGATCCCAGGACTCCGGGATCATGACCTAAGCCGAAGGAAAGCAGTCACTTAACCAACTGAGTCATCCAGGTGCCCTGGGTTTTTTTCTTTTTAATTTCATCTTTTTTAAAAATTTCATCTTTTAATTTCATCTTTTCTTTTTAATTTCATCAAATAGAGATATCAAAAAGATATCTCTATTTTTTATACTTTTTAATTTTTGATCTCCCCCAAGAGTATATTTCTTCCACAGCTCAACGAGGGCCAGAAATATTTGTTTTGTTGACTACTATTTCCATGGTGCTCTGAACAGTGTGTGCATTCAAAATATATAGGCATACCAGGTTTTCTTGTACTTTGCTTTATTGAGCTTCATATATGCTGTGTCTTTACAAAATGAAGATTTGTGGAAACCCTGCCTTCAGCAAGTATATGGGTGCCCTTTTCCAACAGCCTTTTCTCACTTGGGGTCTCTGTGTCAAGTTTTGGTAATTCTCACAGTTATCAGAGTTGAAAAATCTTTTTCTTCATTATCATATTTGTTATGATGATCTGTGATCCGTGATCTTCAATGTCACTTCTGTAACTGCTTCAGGGCACCCGGAACGGTACCCATATGAGATGGTAAACAAAACAAATGTTATGTGTATTCTGACTGCTCTACTGACCGGCCGTTCCCTCTTCTCTCTACCTCTCCTCCTACCTATTTCATAAGACACAACAGTGCTTAAATTAGGCCAATTAATAACCCTAGCACGGTTTCAAAGTGTTCAAGTGAAAGAAGAGTCACACATCTCTCACTTTAAATCAAAAGCTAGCAATGATTGCTCAGGAAGGCAAGGTGAAAGCTCAGAGAGACAGAAAGCTGTCCTTCTGTGCCAGTTAGCCAGTGAATGCAAAGAAAGAGTCCTTGAAGGAAAGCCAAGTGCTACTCCAGTGAATACATGAATGATAAGAAAGTCGGTCTTCTTGCAGATATGGAGAGTTTGAGTGGTCTGGATGGAAGACCAAACCAGCCCCAACATTCCCTAAGCCAAAGTCTACTCCAGGGCAAGGCCCTCACTCTCTTCAGTTCTGTGTAGGCTGAGGGAGGTGCAGAAGCTGCAGAAGAAAGATTGAAAATAGGAGAGGCTGTTCATGAAGTTTAAGGACAGAAGCCGTCTCTCTAATATAAAAGTGCTAGTGAGGCAGCACATGCTGACAGAGAAACCACAACAAATTATCCAGGGGATCTCGCTACAATAATCCATGAAGGTTGTTACACCGAACAAGAGATCCTCAGTGCACACAAACAGGCTTCTGTCAGAGAAGATGCCATCCCGGACGTTCATAGCTACATAGGAGAAGTCAATGCTTGTCTTCAAAGCCTCAAAGGATAGGCTGACTCTCTTTTGGGAGCTAATGCAGCCAGTGATTTTAAATGGAAGTCAGTGTTCACTTACCATTCAGAAAACCCTAGGGCCCTTAAGAGTAATGCTAAATATACTCTGCCCGTGCTCTGTAAATGGGACAACAAAGCCTGGATGACAGCATGTCTGTCTCCAACAGGGTTCACTGAATATTGTAAACCCCCTGTTGAGACCTACTGCTCAAAAAAAAAAAAAAAAAAAAAGACCCCTTTCAAAGTATTACTGCTTATTGACAATGCACCCAGGCACCCAAGAGCTCCAAGGGAGATGTACAACGAGATTAATGTCATTCTCATGCCTGCTAACACAACATCCATTCTGCAGTGCATGGATCAAGGAGTCATTTCTACTTGAGTCTTATTCTTTAAGAAATACACTTCATAAGGCTATAGCCGCTGCAGAGAGTGAGACCTCTGATAGGTCTGGGTGACGTAAATTGAAAACTTTCTAGAAAGGATTCCCTATTCCACATGCTGTTAAGAACACTGGCGATTCCAAACTGTGGAAAGAACCAAGACGCCCTTCCAACAACCTGAGGGTTTTGAAGGGGCGGGGGGTGGGAGGTTGGGGGAGCCAGGTGGTGGGTATTAGGGAGGGCACGCATTGCATGGAGCACTGGGTGTGTTGTAAAACTACGGATTCTGTTACGCTGAAAAGAAATGAAATTAAAAAAAAAAAAAAAAGAACACTGGCGATTCACAGGAAGAAGTCAAACCATCAACATGCACGGGAGTTCAGGAGAAGCTGATTCTGACCCTCCTGGGTGACTGCGAGCGGTTTAAGACTTCAGGGGAGGAAGCCGCTGCAGATGTGGTGGAAACAGCAAGAGAACTAGGATCAGAGGTGGAGCCTGAAAGTGGGACTGAGCTGCAATCTCCTGACAACACTTGAATGGATAAAGAGCTACTTCTTCTGGGTGAACAAAAAAAGTGGTTTTCTTAAGATTGAGTCTACTCCTGGTGAAGATGTTGTGAAGATTGTTGAAATTATAACAAAGCATTGAAAATATTACATCAATGTAACTGATAAAGCGTTAGCAAGGTTGGGGAAGACCGACTCCAATTTTAAAAGAAGTTCTACTGGGCTATCAAATAAGCATTACGTGCTACAGAGAAATCATTTGTAAGGGGAAGAATCAGTTGCTGCTTCAAAGTTCACTGTTGTCTGATTTTAAGAAAGTGCCACAGTTTCCTCCCAAGGCTTAGCAACCATCACCTTAGTCAGTCAGGAGCCATCAACTTTAAGGCAAGAGTCTCCACCAGCAAAAAGCTGGTAATTTGCTGAAACCTCAGATGATGCTTAACATTTTTTTTTAGCAATAAACCATTTTTAAATTAAAATGCATACACTGTGTTTTTTTAAAAGATATAATGTTATTGCATACTTAATAGACTGCAGTATAGTGTGAACAATTTTTATATGCACTGGGCAACCAAAATATTTTTTAACTTGCTTTTTTGGGCAATACTTTCTTTCTTGTGGTGCTCTGGAATGGAACCCACAATATCTTCAAGGTATGCTGTATTTCTGAAAAGAATGAATCAAGCCACTCATGAATAAACAAAAGAAGGGCCTTGAAGACCATGTTAAATATTATGATCGTTAAGCTAAGAGCAAGCATGAGGCCTGGTCAGTGTGCATTCTGAAAATAGTTGGCTAACTGCATAGTGAAGATGAATGAAAAATGACCACTTTGACTAAGACCCTGGCAGTGGCAAGATACATGCTTCATATTATATAGAAGTTGAGAGAGCTTGTTGATAGATTAGATGTGTTGAGATAAGGAAGTCAAGTTTGGCTCCTACAAGTCTGGCTTATGATACTAGATGGATGCAGATCTATTCACTGAGACAGTTCATTAGAGAGGAACTAAATTCAATATTTTGGATATGCTGAGATCAAGGTACCTAGAAGCATCCAAGTATAGATGTCACATAGGCAGTCAGATGTATGTATTGGAAACTAGGCTAAAGATTTAAATTAATGGGTCATTGTACAGCAGTAACAACTGAATCTGTGGACATCAGTGGGACAACCTAGGCAGAAAGTATAGAGTCAAAAGTACAGAGTGAAATGTACTGGTGGCCTATGATTAAGACTTGACTAATTCTAATAGAAAAATGACCTAAAGACAGATTGAATGGAGATGCTAGGGGTACATCAAGCAGATGTCATGTCACAGAAGCCAAAAAGAGAGTGTGGTTCAAGGAGGGATGGGGATGGAGGAGTCAGTTGTCACCAAGAAATGCTACAGAGATCTTAAATAATGGAGAGCTGGACAATGGTCATTGGACTTAGAAATGTGGCTGCTGCTTATCTTAGCAAGCACTACACTGCTGACTCGATGTGATCAGAAGTCATTTGGAAGTGGGTTGAGAGTTAAGAGGTAAGGAACTAGAGACAGGAGTAAAGGCAATTCTCATAGAACAGTAGGGTATAAAGGGAAGGTAAGTGAAGGGGGGTATGGTGTCAGGAAGTTTTTCTCAGGCAGGATTGGTTTTGTTTATTTGTTTTTACTATAGAAGGACTTGAGCGTGTGCAGATGCTGATGAGAAGGACCTGGTTTGAAGACTGAAGGGGGAAAGAGAAAGACTCCGTAGTCCTTAAAAGTCCCTGAAAAGAGCAGAGTGGAAATAAGAAGAAGAGAGGGTGACACCAGGTGGAATTGGGTCTAGAGTTCCAGCTGGGAAGCTGAAAGCATTTCCTATACAATGGCTTCAGTGTTCCTCATGAAGCAAGAGTTGGGATCAGCTACCGAGAGAGCAAGGGAACAAAGATGGGATGGCGGAGGTCCGATGATGGAGAAGGCTGAGAGGAGGTCTGAAATAACAGAGCTGTTAGTCAACAACTATGCACAGCAGGTCTATGAGAATCTTGAAAGTCTACCTCATTTTAGGATTCCTTGTTTTTAGTGCAACACCCCGTCCTACCAGGTGAATTTGCCTGACCCTACACAATTACCCAGTGCAGGCAAGGAGAAAAGACATACTGTAGAACCTTCTAAATCAAGGGTCCTCCTAGATGGCTATTTTGAGAAGAAGCACAGAGGTGTTTGAGAAAGCATGAAGGGAACTGTTATGGAATATTAGCTGGATGGAGAGAAATGTCAAGGAAGAAAAGGATGTTTCAGTGTGGCTGAAGAAGATACAAGGTGGCAGCTGGGGGCCAGGGAAGATGGCAGGAATGCCATGGAGCCACGGACAGGGATGCCTGAACTTACAATTCTTACAAACTGGCTATTTCCATTGATGATAAGGATCAGACTAGGAATCTTGGGTAGAATGGCCATGACAGGAAAGATAAGGAGGTCAGGGAGCTGAGAGGCCAGGTGGCTGGAGGGGTTGTCCACGTTGCCACTAAAATCCTCCAACACAATAGCTGAGCTGGGAGCAGAGAGAAAGATGGTAAGATGGGGAACCCTCCTTCTGATACCTGAGAGAGGGTGACAGTGGCAGGAAGGCATCTGATAAGCAAGAAGCAGGGAGTCTGGAGGGCACTGGGCCTAAGAAGAAAAGATGGTTTTTGTCTGATGCTCCTTTGCTAGTTGGATGGGAGGAAATGGCTCAGAAGAGACAGTGGGAAGTACGAAGGGTTACCCACTCCACCGGCTGACCCTGAAGTCCTAGGTAGAGAGAGAGAGAACTAATGAGCTCTCCAGCTACCGGAAAACCAGGTTCTGAGAAAAGGGAGTTTAAAAAGGGGGAAAGGTTTTATTTATCCACTTAAATTTTCTCTACTTACTTTACCCACTGTTACAGATGAGAAAATTGAGGCTCTAGACATAGGGGTTAAAACCCATTCCTGTGGGATTTTCTTTCAAATACTGTTCATCTACTATCTCTATACATAGCATCCAGAGGCAAAGCACATGCCACGTTGCCCTGTATGTGTACAGAATATCACAACCATGTATGTCCCATATCTCCTAGTCAAAAGACAAACCGGCATTAAGCACATGCAGCACTAAATGCAAAAAATAATCTCATAAGAAATTTGGATTTTGGGGGAAATATATTTGACATTCTTGAATCTCTGTGACAAGTATAAACATTCTTTAAAACATATTTTTTGGAGTAACAGTGAAATATAGAACTTCTAAATAAAAGTATGATTTCTTAGCAACATGAAAACAAAGTAGACCCCCCC
>PISX010032925.1:0-15642 GCA_004024625.1 Mellivora capensis | reverse complement strand
CTTTTTTGTATGTTTATTTTTTAATATTCATATAGAGTTAAACTTCAAGGTAATCCCCTTTCCCCAATCAATGCTACCCCTATAGGTAAATCAATTTTTAATCCCCCTTTATCTTAGGAAAGTTGAGTCCTTTAACAAAGATATCAAGATACATCCAGGAAGAATCAAAATAACCTTCCTCCCCACACTGAGAATTTGCAACCACACTGCCATCTTTTTCTCCTGCCAGTGTTTCTGTGAATTTGTGTTTGTACTGATAGTATATAAATCTTATACTTGGGGTTCTTTTTCACGAGGATGTTTCTTTTTTTGCTTATATATATATATTTTTTTCTCTTGTCATATACTTTTATCAGTCTTTTTGTTTGTCTGTTTTTGTTTGTATACTTCATAAATCTTACCTTGGGGCCCATTTGGACTGAGTCTTCTCTTTTATCTTCCCTTTTTTTCCTCTCTCTCTCTTCTTCTTTTTCTTTTCATTTTTCTTTCATTTGGGTGGGCACTCCTGATTGCTCAGAAGTGTTCCAGGGTGCACCTTGACTGCACCAAGGTCGATACATCCAGCTACATCCATTCAGCCATCTCTCACCAAAATGACTAGGAGGAGGAATGTCCAACAGAAGAAAAATTCAGAGGATGGGCCCTCTGCAACAGAGCTAATGGCTAACAACATAGACATTATGTCGGAAAGAGAATTCAGGCTAACAATTATCCAGGCAATAGCTAGGTTGGAAAAAGCCATGGACGACCAAATGGAATTGATTAGGGCAGAACTGAAAGCCACCGAGGATGATGTTCACAATGTTAGGGCAGAACTGAAAGCCACCAGGGATGATGTTCACAAGGCTCTCAATGAGTTCCAATCTAATCTAAATTCTCTAAAAGCTAGGGTAACTGAGACAGAAGATAGAATTAGTGATCTGGAGGACAAACAGATAGAAAGGATCAGGAGGAAGCCTGGAACAAACAGCTTAGAAGCCACAAAAACAGAATCAGGGAAATAAATGATGCCATGAAACGTTCCAACGTCAGAATTATTGGAATCCCAGAAGGGGAGGAGAAAGAAAGAAGTCTAGAAGATATAGTGGAACAAGTTATCCATGAAAATTTTCCCAATCTCGTGAATGGAACCAGAGTTCATGTACTAGAGGCAGAACGGTCTCCCCCCAAGATTATAGATTCTTGAAAGACCTCAAGACACCTAATAGCAAGAATGAAGAATTATAATTGTAGGCAGGCCCTCTTGAAGGCAGCTAGGACAAAGAAGCTCCTTACATACAGAGGAAAGCCCATCAGAATAACATCAGACCTGTCCACAGAAACCTGGCCAGCCAGAAAGGGCTGACAAGATATATTCAGGGCACCAAATGAGAAGACCATGCAGCCAAGAATACGTTATCCAGCAAGACTGACATTCAAAATGGATGGAGAGATAAAGAGTTTCCAAGACTAGCAAGGCTTAAAAGAGTATGCGACCACCAAGCCGACACTGCAGGAAATATTAAGGGGGGGTTCTATAAAAGAGGAAAAATCCCAAGAATATCATTGAACAGAAATATAGAGACAATCTACAGAAAGAAAGACTTGAAAGGTAACACGATGTCAATAAAAATGTATCTATCAATAATCACTCTCAATGTGAATAGCCTAAATGTGCCCATAAAATGACACAGGGTTGCAGATTGGATAAAACCATAGGACCCATCCATATGTTGTCTACAAGAGACCCATTTTGAACATAAGGATACACCCATACTGAAAGTGAAGGGATGGAGAAGCATCTTTCATGGCAATGGGCCTCAAAAGAAGGTCGGGGTAGTGATTCTCATATGAGATAAATTAGATTTTAAACTAAAGACTGTAGTCAGAGATACAGAAGGACACTACATCATTCTTAAAGGGACTATCCACCAAGAAGATCTAACAATTGTAAATATTTATGCCCCCAATATGGGAGCAGCCAATTACATAAGAAAACTATTAATCAAGATAAAGAGTCCTTTGATATGAATACATTTATAGTAGGAGATCTCAACACACCGCTCTCAGTAATAGATCATCCAAGCAGAAAATCAATAAAGAAACAAGAACATTGAATGACACATTGGATCAGATGGACCTCATAGATATATACAGAACATTCCACCCTAAAACAACAGAATACTCATTCTTCTCAAGTGCACATGGTACCTTCTCCAGAATAGACCACATACTGGGTCACAAATCAGGACTCAACCGATACCAAAAGACTGAGATTATTCCCTGCATATTCTCAGATCACAATGCTTTGAAATTGGAGCTCAATCACAAGGAAAAGTTTGGAAGGAACTCAAACACCTGGAAGCTAAAGACCACCTTGCTTAAGAATGCTTGGATCAACCAGGAGATCAAAGAAGAACTTAAACAATTCATGGAAACCCATGAGAATGAAGACACGTTGGTCCAAAACCTATGGGATCCAGCAAAGGCGGTCCTAAGGGGGAAATATATAGCCATCCAAGCCTCCCTCAAAAAAATTGAAAAATCCAGAATACAACAGCTATCTCTACACCTTAAAGAACTGGAGAATCAACAACAAATCAAACCAGCTCCACACATAAGAAGGGAAATAATCAAGAGTAGAGCAGAGATGAATGAGGTAGAAACTAGAGATACAGTAGAACGTATCAATGAAACTAGAAGCTGGTTTTTTGAAAGAATCAATAAGATCGATAAACCATTGGCCACACTAATCCAAAAGAAAAGAGAGAAAGCTCAAATGAATAAAATTATGAATGAAAAGGAAGAGATCACGACTAACCGAAGGAAGTAGAAACAATCATCAGAAGTTATTATCAACAGTTATATGACAATAAGTTAAGCAACTTAGATGAAATGGATGCATTCCTGGAAAAATATAAACTCCCAAAATTGAACCAGGAAGAAATTGACAACCTGAATAGACTGGTATCTAGTAACGAGATTGAAGCAGTGATTAATCAGAAAGGATGGATACCCAACTTTTGTAGCAACATGGACGGGACTGGAAGAGATTATGCTGAGTGAAATAAGTCAAGCAGAGAGAGTCAATTATCATATGGTTTCACTTATTTGCGGAGCATAACAAATAACACGGAGGACGGGGAGATGGAGAGGAGAAGGGAGTTGAGGGAAATTGGAGGGGGAGATGAACCATGAGAGACTATGGAATCTGAAAAACAACCTGAGCGTTATGAGGGCGGGGTGTGGGAGGTTGGGAGAGCCAGGTGGTGGGTATTATGAGGGCACGCATTGCATGCAGCACTGGGTGTGGTGCAAAAACTATGAATTCTGTTACGCTGAAAAGAAATAAAAAAAAAACAACCTTAAAAATCAAGATGAAAAAGACTGCTCAAGAGAGACACCTACAGGGATTTCACGGGAAAACAAAATAGCGGATGAACAGGAAAAGGTACTCTGTCTTATTTATAGTGAAGAAAATGCAAATTAATGTCTTTGTGAGATAGTTGAGAATCTGGTAGAAATTCTTTAATGCTTCCTAATTCACTGTCCACTGCTGAGTTTTTTCACCGGATACATGCGAGCCAGCCTCCAGTAAATAAAAGAGTCTCCGAAGAGGCTACTAGACCACAAGTCATCCCCTGACTCAGGGTCATCCTGCATGTTGATCCAGTGAGGAAAGAGACATCTTGTGTCTTCTCACTATGAAGACTAGCATTGGCAGATGGCACTGCTCTTTCTTTATCATGGCTTTACTTGCTCATGATGACTCATGGGGTATTACCAGTCTCCAAGGATTTACTTCTGTAGTAGCATTCTAATGCTGCTTAATCTTTATTGAATCCCTTACTGTGTCAGCCCTGGTCCAGAAGTCTTACTGATTCTTGCAAGAACCCTTAAGTTAAAGATATTTATTTTTCCTTTGTAGATAAATATAGTATATTAAGGCTGACAGATTTGCCAAAAATTGTATAGTGAGAGACGGAATCCGGAAGTAAATCTGGTCTCTGTCTCTCGTTACACTTGGTGATGCAACAACTTACTTGAAATTAAGTTTCTTTTTTTTTAAAAAAGATTTTATTTATTTATTTGACAGAGAGAGAGTGGGCACGAGCACACAGGCAGGAAGAGCAGCAGACAAAGGGAGAGGGAGAAGCAGGCTCCCTGCTGAGCAAGGAGCCCAATGCAGGACTCTATCCTAGGACACTGGGATCATGACCTGAGCTGAAAGCACCCAGATGTCCCAAAATTAACTTTCTTACCATTTTTTTAATCCTATGAGCCCCTTGTAAATGAAGTATGGGTATACTGTTTTGATTACCACATAGCAGGTTTATTGTATGCTAGTATAAACCAGGGAGATGTTATTTCTGCAGTGTCTATCATTCATCCCACAACCCCAAAACTGTTTCTAGACAAATCTTCATTTTTTAACACCTCATCAAGGAATTCAGTTCATCTCACATTTTATGACATCCAGCCCAACTTGTTATTTTTATTCTACTCTCATTAGATATTTGATGAACACCTATTATGGTCAGATATTTTGCTCAATTCTGGAGTCAAAAATATGAACAAGATAGTCCTTGCCTTCAACCTTTCTTAGAAATGATAACAGCTAGAGTTAGAGTCATTCAAAGTTAGGTTCACTGTTACTCATCTTTGAGTAACAGAAAAGATCCAGCAAAGCAAGGATTAAAGAAGATGAAATTTTAAATTTTTTTTTTTTTTTTTTTTTTTTTTTACCTTTTACTTGGAAGATAAGCAATCCAGGACTGGTATTGAGGCTCTGTTCAACAAAGTCAACAGGGGCACAAGGCTCTTCTTGAAACAGGATCAATGCTGGATATAATAGTCACATACTCAGGGAAACTGAGGAGGATACCAGAGTCAAAAGTAAAAGTAATCCTAGCTGCTCTAAACTACCTAGGACATCATATGGATATTAGTGGACTGCAGAATATCTATGAGTGAAAGGGGCTTGGAAAATCCACATTTTCTCCCTACTCAGCCTTCAGGAATCCAAAGACCATCTACTTGCCTATTTTCCCTCCAACTCTGATCCTGGAAGAGTTTCACACAAACATTTCTTCATACACCTCTTCCCACTAACTTCAGTGTCCTTGCCACACATGATAAAGAATGTATTCCAATGATTTCAACAGCTTATTTCTTAGGAGGGATTTCTTAGATAATACCTTAGAGAAGTTTCAATTGTTTTACTTGTTATTTTTAAAATATTCAGTTTAGGGGTGCCTGGGTGGCTCAGTGGGTTAAAGCCTCTGCCTTCGGCTCAGGTCATGATTCCAGGGTCCTGGGATCGAGCCCTACATCAGGCTCTCTGCTCGGCAGGGAGCCTGCTTCCACCCCCTCTCTGCCTGTCTCTCTGCCTACTTGTGATCTCTGTCTGTCAAATAAATAAATAAAATCTTAAAAAAAAATTTAAAATATTCAGTTTAGGGATGCCTGGGTGGCTCAGTTGGTTAAGCAGCTGCCTTCAGCTTAGGTCATAGTCCCAGAGCCCCGGGATTGAGTCCTACATTGGGCTCCTTGCTCGGTGGGGAGCCTGTTTCTCCCTTTGCCTGCTCTACCTGCTCTGCCTGCTGTTCCCCCTACTTGTGCTCTATCTCTCTCTCTAATAAATGAATAAAATCCTTAAAAAAATATTCAGTTTGATAAATAATCAATGTTTTTATAAAACAACCAGAAATCATAGATGAACAAAGATGACAACCAAATACTCTCCTTAAAATTTTTCATATCTGCTGTTTGGGAGACTGACTCCTCAATTTAAACACTTATTTCTCCCCTACTTCTTCCACACATATATCTGCTTCTGAACATTGTGGGGCAATATTCATATTCATATTGCTCAATTCACATCAGATAGCAGAAACATCATTACTGTTGACCTATATGGAGCTTCTCCTCATGAATCTATGTAATGTGCTGTTCAGTAAGTCTAATTACAGAGAAGGGCATTGGTGTATTGGTAAGAATCCATTAGTAAGGGAATCGTAATGAGAAGCTTGTCCTAAACTGATACGGGTTAATAAATAATAAATAAGTTTGGTTGAATTGGAATAATGTTTTTTCATGTTCCATGAATTAATGAGTTTCCAACTCTGAAAAATTGTTTGAGCACTTGCCTAGAAATGAAGAGTTGTTTGGCATCTAGTGTTTGCAGTTGTGGGGACTTCAGTGAACAGTCCCAGACAGGAATCATGAAACATAAGAAGACGGAGCATGAACCCAATGACATTCAGATTCATGTGGGCTTCCTGCAAACACAGGCATTAAGCAGTTTCAGGTTAGGAGTGTTTTTAGTGAAATTTCTCAACTAAGGAAGTCTGGGAACAAAGGAAAGAAATATCTTTAGAGTCAAGATTTATAGGCTTTAGAATTCATATACAGGGGGAAAAGGCAGTAGCTACTGTGACATAAAGCTGAAAACAATAGAATGAACACTGTGTGTATTGCTGGCATGGAGAACTATAGAAAAAAGGAACAGGAATTGATACTGTGAGTGACTGAAAGTCTGTTCTCGGTTCAGCAGTTACTGTGCCTAGGCCCTGAGGAGCAGACTGGAAACAAAAATTTAGGAGAATTTAATAATTTTAGAATATACACTTGAAAGAAGAAAGCAGCTTCCTCTAAGAACAGGGTAGTGGATGCTAGCATTTTGTATTTGTGACCTTCACAAAGGAGAAAAGGGCCACTTGTGCCACTCCCTGAGAAGTCCTGGTGTTCCCTCTATTTTATGTCCTTTATTTTAGGTTCAGCCAGTTGTGCCTTCTGCCTCCTTCTACCCCTAACTGAACATATTTGTTTTAGGCCATTTCATTGATGGTGACCAGGTATCCAGGGTGTAGCTCAGATTCTTGGTCATTCCTCATCTTGCTGTAACCCTATTCCCCAGGAAACAGACTTGGTGCCTTGCAAGTGAGACCAGTTGAAATGAGTATCTTCATCCTTGATCTCAAGCTCCAGGCTGTGAAATTAAAGCAGTTAGCTAGGTTGGCCTCCTTCCCGTACCTGTGACATCTGGTTGTCACAGGTTGTGAATATATATGCAAGCAGATTATTGTTAATCTCCATTGCTGGATATGCCTCTTAATACATGTGTTCAAAACGTTTCAAGGATAGTTCATTTTAGGTTAATTTTAATAACGGGGAAGATGGTGGAGTAGGAGGACCCTAAGCTTACTTCCTCCCAAGGTTACAGCTAAGTAACACTCACATCAGTGTAAATAACCCAGAAAACAACCTGAAGACTGGCAGAACAAACTCCACAATGAAATGTGGAGAACAGGCCACATTGAAGAGGGTAGAAGGACACAAATGTGGTGGGGGAAAGTAAATGGACATGCAGGACTATCACTGGCACAAAGAAGGGAGAGAAACAGACTATCACACTGGGTAGTTGGCACGGGGAAGACAAATCCCCATAACAGTTAGCTTTGAAAACCAGAGGGTCCAAATTCTGTGAATTCTTACAACTGGAAGAATTTTAAAAACCAGTGGACTCAGCTCTGGGAGAGTCAAGAGGGTGAGAGGAAACTGAGTACCCACCCTGAAAGACAACAGAACACATAGCACAGAGAGATACAGCATACAAGCAGCAGTTGGAAAAACACCTGGAAAGCACAGGAAGGAGAGCTGTTTATTAATTTCAGAACATGACCCAGAGGGACAGAAATCTGGGGGAGACTTCTCTGAGAAGGGCCATTTCCTGTTCCTGCCCTGTAGCATAAATGCATGGCCACCTGCACAAACCAGCATGGCACCAACACTCTCTACCTGCCTGGCTAACACCAGCACTCTACCTCTCCAGCCAGGCCTGCCTCATTCCCAGCAGTGTTTCACCAGCTTGGTCCTGGTGGCAGTGATACAGCTCACAGAGGACAAGCATGCAAACCTTGCTGAAATTATGCAGCCAATTTACTCTTAGCCAGAGCCCATCCAAACTGGGGCCACAAGTCTGGTCATGTGTAAGCAACACAACAAGGGCCAGCATCACTCCAACATGACTCCTACCCATGGGAGAGGGAAAAGTAATCACATACATCTCAGACTGTGACCCCAGCAGTGGGCTTGGAGCAGACAGTTGATCTTACTGCAAGTCCCACCCACCAAGGGAAGCTTCTCAGGGGACAACAAAAGGAACACTCCCTTCAGTTTGGTGCAACTATATCTCTGACAAATGCCTGGTCTGACTCAAGGGAGCCTCAGACTGGGTCTGCTAACACCACAAGGACCCACTACTGCCCACAACAGTCAAAGAGAGCCACTGGAGATGGCTGGATTTAAGGAAAAAGTGGCTTAGGCACAACAGTAGGGCACACACAACACACATAGGAGATACCCCTGAGAGCAGGAGATGCAGCTGACTTTCCTAACACACAGAAACAGAGTTAGATAAAATGAAGAGACAGGTGAATGTGTCCCAAACTAAAGAATAAGATAAAATCATAGCAAGAGAACTAAGTGAAACAGAAATAAGTAATATTCCTGATAAAGAATTTAAAGTAATGATCATAAAGATACTCACTGAACTTAAGAGGAGAGGACATCAGTGAGACCTTTAAAAGATTTTTTAAAAAAGCAATCAAAGCTAAAGAACACAATAAGTGAAATTTAAAATAGATGGAATAAATAGCAGACTAGAGGAAGCAGAAGAACAAATCAGCAACCTGGAAGAAGAGTAATGGAAAATAATCAAGCTGAGTAGGTAAGAATAAAAAAAGAAAAACTATGCAAAATGAGAATAGACCTAGGGAACTCAGTGACTCCATCAAAAGTAATAACATTGGCATTGTAGGGATCCTAAAACCAGAAGAGACAGAAAAAGGAACAGACTCTTTATTTTAAGAAATAATAGCTGGAAATTTCCCAAATCTGGGGAAGGAAACAGAAATCCAGATCCAAGAAGGCACAGAGATTCCCTCAACAAAATCAATCCAAGGAGGTCCACACCAAGACACAGAGTAATTATAATGGCACAAAGTAGTGATAAAGAAAGAATTTTAAAAGTGACAAGAGAAAACAGTTACGTACAAGGGATCCTAATAAGATGTCAGCAGATTTTTCAGTATAAACTTTGAAGGTCAGAAGACGGAGGCATGATACATTTAAAATGCTGAAGGGGAAAAATCTACAACCAACTCTACCTTATAGGGTATCATTCAGAATAGGAGAAACAAAGAGTTTCCCAGACAAAAGTTAAAGGAATTCATGGAGGAACATTTATCATGCAAATGAATGTGAAAAGAAAGCTAGGATAGCAATACTTTTATCAGACAAAAAAGACTTTAAAATGAAGGGTGTAATAAGAGACAAAGAAGGACACTACAGAATCATAAGGGGGACGAATCCAATAAAATATAACAATTACAAGAATTTATGCAACCAACACAGCACCCAAGTACATAATGTGGTTAATAACAAACATAAAGGAAGTAATTGATAATAATACAACAATAGTAGGGGACTTTAACTCTCCACTTGCAACAATGGAGAGATCATTCAGACAGAAAATCAACAACGAAACAGTAGCTTTGAATGACATATTGCATCAAATGGACTTAACAGGTATATTCAGAACATTCCATCCTAAAACAGCAAAATAGGTAGTCTTTTCAAGTGCACACAAAACATTCTCCAGAAGAGATCACCTATTAATCCACAAAACAAGTCTCAACAAATTCAAAAATTTCAAAGTCAGACCACGCATCTTTTCTGACTACAGCACTATGAAACTAGAAATCAGCCACAGGAAAAAAGTCTAGAAAGAACACAAATACATAGAAATTAAATAACAACTACTAAATAATGAGTGGGTCAAGCATGAAACCAAAAGGGAAATTTAAAAAATAATGAAAATGAAAAACAACAGTCCAAAATCTTTGAGATGCAGCAAAAGTTTTTTTTTTTTTTTTAAGATTTTATTTATTTATTTGAGAGAGAGTGCACAGGAACAGAAAGGAGGGGGCAGAGGGAAAGGGGGAGAGGCAGACTCCCCGCTGAGCAGGAAACCCACTGCAGGACTCAATGCCAGGACCCTGAGATCATGACTTGAGCCAAAGGTAGACACTTAACCTACTGAGCCTCCCAGGCACCCCCAAAAGTGGTTTTAAGAGAGAAATTTATAGCAATACAGGCCTACCTTGAGAATGAATAAAACCTTAAAAAACTTAGCCTTATACCTAAAGGAATTAGAAAAAGAACAAACAAAACCCCAAAACAGTAGAAGGAAGGAAATAATAAAGATTAGAGCAGAAATAAACAAAATAGAAACTTAAAGTACAATTGAACAGATCAATGAAGCTAGGAGCTGGTTCTTTGAAAAGATCAACAAAAATGATGAAACTTTGGCCAAACTCATCAAAAACCAAGAGAGAACTCAAATAAAATCAGAAATAAAAGAGCAGAAATAATAAATAACACCACAGAAATACAAAGAGAATATTATGAAAAACTATATGCCAAAAAATTGGACAGCCTAGAAGAAATGGATAAATGTCTAGAAACATATAACATCCCACAACTAAATCAGCAAGAAATAGAAAATTTGAGTAGACCAATTATCAGCAATGAAATTGAATCAATAATTTAAAAAAACTCCCAACAAACAGAAGTTCAGGATCTGAAGATTTCACAGGTGGATTCTGTCAAACATTTAAAGAAGAGTTAATATCCATTCTTCTCAAACTATTCTAGAAAAATAGAAAAGGAAGGGAAATTTCCAAATTTATTCTATGTTGTCAGCATTATCGTGATACCAAAATGAGATAAAGACACTACCAAAAAAAAAAAAAGCAACTACAGGCCAATATCTTCAATGAACATAGATGCAAAATCCTCAACCTAATACTAGCAAACTGAATCCAACAATACCTTATGAAAGAAATTGAAGAGGACACAAAGAAATGGAAAAGCATTCCATGCTTATGGATTGGAATAACAAGCATCATTAAAATGTCTATGTTACCCAAAGCAATCTACACATTTAGTGCAATCCCTATCAGAATACCAAAAGGATTTTTCACAGAGCTAGCAACAAACAATCCTAAAACTTGTATAAAACTACAAAAGACCTCGGGGACGCCTGGGTGGCTCAGTTGGTTAAGTGACTGCCTTTGGCTCAGGTCATGATCCCAGCATCCTGGGATCGAGTCCCACATCAGGCTCCTTGCTCGGCAGGGAGCCTGCTTCTCCCTCTGCCTCTGCCTGCCACTCTGTCTGCCTGTGCTCACTCTCTCTCCCTCTCTCTCTGACAAATAAATAAATTAAAAAAAAACTATAAAGGCCTCAAAAAGCAAAAGCTATCTTTATTGTTTTTAAAGATTTTATTTATTTATTTATTTAAGGAGGAGAGAGAGAGAGAGAGAGAGAGAGAGCGCGCGCGCACAGGCAGGAAAAGTGGTAGGCAGAGGGCGAGGGAGAAGCAGGCCTCCTGATGAGCAGGGAACCCAGTGTGGGTTCTATCCCAGGACTGTGGGATCTTGACCTGAGCTGAAGGCAGACACTTAACCAACTGAGCCACCCAAAAGCTATCTTTAAAAAGAAGAGGTATGGGGCACCTGGGTGGCTCAGTGGGTTAAAGCCTCTGTCTTCAGCTCAGGTCATGATCTTCAGGGTCCTGGGATCCAGCCCCGCATCAGGTTCTCTGCTCCGTGGAGAGCCTGCTTCCTCCTCTCTCTCTGTGCCTGCCTCTCCACATACTTGTGATCTCTCTCTCTGTCAAATAAATAAATCTTTAAAAAAAAATAAAAAGAAGAGGTATCACAATCCCAGATTTCAAGATATACCATAAAGGTGCAGTAATCAAAACAATATGGTGCTGGCACAGAAAAAGACACAGAGATCAATGGAACAGAATAGAAAATCCAGAAATAAACCCATGTTTTTTGGTTAATGAATCCTCAACAAAGGAGTCAAGAAAATACAAGGGAAAAAAGACTATCTCTTCCACAAATGGTTTTGGGAAATCTGGACAGCTATGTGAAAGGAATCAAACTGGATCACTTTCTTATACACAAATATAAACTCAATTTGAATTTATCAATTGAGTTTCAAAATGAATTAAGGACCTAAATGTGAGACCTGAAAACATGAAAGTCCTAGAAAGCCCATAGGGAGAAGTCTCTCTGACATCGGCTGTAACATTTTTCTAGATATGTCTCCTGAGGCAAAAGAAACAAAAGCCAAAATAAATTTGATACTACATCGAAATAAAAGTCTGATGCACAGCTAAGGAAACAACCAAAAAAAAAAAAAAAAAACACCTAAGAGACAACCTATTGAATGGGAGAATATATTTGCAAATGACATAGCTGATAAAAGGCTAGCATCCAAAATGTATAAAGAACTGATACAACTCAATACCAAAAAACCAAATAATCCAGCTAGAAAACAGGCAGAAGAGGGGCACCTAAGTGATTCAGTCTGTTAAATGTCTGACTCTTGATTTCAGCTCAGCTGATGATCTCAGGATTGTGAGATTGAGCCCCACATCAGGTCTGCACTGCACACAGAACCTGCTAAAGATTCTTGCTTCTCTCCCTCTGCCCCTCCCCACTTGTGCACACCCTAGCTCTCTCTGTCTCTCTCTTTCAAAAAAAGGGGGGTGGCAGAAGACATGAGCAGTCATTTCTCCAAAGATGACACACAGATGGCCAACACAAACATGAGAAGATGCTCAACATCACTCATCATCAGGGACATATAAACAAAAACTACAATGACATATCACCTCACACCTGTCAGAATGGCTAAAATTTAAAATACAAGAAACAACAAGTGTTGGCAAGGATATGGAGAAAAGGGAAACCACTTGCACTGTTGGTGGGAATGCAAACTGGGCCAACCACTGTGAAAGACAGTTTGGATATTCCTCAAAAAACTAAAAATAGAACTACCCTCTGATCCAGTACCACACTACTGGATTTACCCAAAATATATGCGAACAAAAATTCAGTGGGGTACATGCACTCCTATGTTTATAGTAACATTATTTACAGTAGCCAAACTATGGAAGCAGCCCAAATGTCCATTGATAGATGAATGGATTAAGAAGATGTGAGATCGATCAATTGATCTATCTATAATGGAATTTTACTCATCCATGAAAAAGAATGAAATCTTGCCATTTGTGATGACATGGATGTAGCTAGAGTATAATGCTGAGTGAAATAAGCCAGTCAGAGAAAGACAAACACCATATAATCTTACTTATATGTAGAATTTAAGAAACAAGACAAACGAGCAAAGTTAAGAAAGAGACAAACTAAGAAACAGATTCTTAACTATAGAGAACAAACCGATAATTGCCAGAGAGGGCGGGAGGTGGGTGAAGAGGATTAGGAACACACTTATCTTGATGAGCACTGAATAATAGACAGGATGTTTGGATCACTATATTATACACCTGAAGCTAATGCAACACTGTATGTTAACAACCCTGGAATTAAAATTTTAAAAAACCTTTTTTTAAATGTGTGACTTTGGTATCACATCAGTCAGACTCTGCTGGTTGAACTTACGTAACTGTCCCTCAGAACAATGTGTTATTTAAAATATGATCCATGAGAAATTATATTACTTACCAAGCATGTTTAGATACAGCCTTAAGAAAAACACATACTGGCAACAGGCCTATAGGGGAGAGGACAACATACGTCCTTGAAGCCAAGCAGCTGGGGATGCCCAGCTCGCTCAGGGGGGAACGCCACCTGCTTCATTTTTCTGTTATCTCCTCTTTCCCCCAAGAGCACCTGTGGCTAATTAGATGAGCCCTTTGAATGTGCTTGCTCAACCATAAACTTTATACTGCTTGACCAGAAATATTTTGCCTTCCTTCTTGTTTATCTATAAGGCATATGATTAATGTGTAGCCTTCTTCGGCTCCCTTGTTGATTACTGTCTATATCTAATAAAAACAGGACTGAGGAGTCGTTCGGGGCAACAGTCTTTTCTACTGTTGTCCTCTGTTCCCTTTCTCTTGCAGCTGACTTGTTTGTGCCTCATTCTTCTCAGGAAGTGGCAAACTTGCTAATTTACATTGGCACTACTTGTCACTCATTATCCCCCAAAGGGCTTCAAAATCAGCATCTGTGTCACTTAATAGAGGTAGCATGAGCTAAGAAAAAGGCTCACATGAAGAAGTGCATAGAATTCTCTGATATAGGCTTATCCTGAGTACTCTCTGAAGGGTCCAAGGTCCCAGGACTGTGGGTTCTCGGTGTAGATGGGCTTCCTTCCTGTAACTTGGAGTGCTCCAGGCCTAACCCGAACACCAGAGTTAGGTCAGTGTGTGGCCCAGCTCCCCAGGAAATATCCTTTCCAAACTGTAGGAACAGTGATCAAACCCGAAGAAGGACATCAAGCCCTTATAACCAAGGAGAGCTGTTATCTTTACATTGGTGCCCAATTTTTGCTGAATGTGTATATCTGGTATTTTTCGCCAAAGTTTTGCATGATCAGCATCCTTTCTTTTCTTTCTTTCTTTTTAAAATCCATCACTTATCTTCCCTTTGTCTTGTCTTCTTCCCCTCCCTTCTTTCCGGCCATCTTACTCCTCTTGCTTCTTGAGGTGGTATACAGAGCCTCTTGAATCAGAAACTTCTAATTACAGCACAGTTTATTCCACACATTTTGCTCATTGTCATGGGTACCTTACTTCCAAGCCAATATAAAGTATATTTATCTGCCACCATGAAAAGGTAGAATTGTTAAATATATGCAAATTATTGCAGACTTGGAACTCTCTTCTTGAAAATCTGTTTCTTTTTCAGAAACTGTTGTCAAATTCAGGATGACTTACAGCACACTCAGAGAACTGGAACCATTTAGTTAAGCTGACAAAAAGTTCCTGCAACCTGGCCATTTCACTTCTAAGTGTATGTCCAGCAGATACATGGGTACACGTGCACAAAGAACATATATAGAACAATCATAGCAGCAATATGTGTAGTAACTCCAAACTGAATGTAACCCAAATGTCTGTCCACAGTAAAATAGCTAAATACTGGCCTCTTGGTACAACAGAATGTCTTACAGTAATGAAAATAATCAAACTGCAGTTAAACCCAACAACACAGCAAAAAACATTATTTGATTCCACTTATATAAAATTCACAAATGAACAAACTTAGTCTCTGATGTGAAAAGTAAGGAGAGTGGGTATCTTTGAGCTGGTTGGAGGAGTTGTTGAGTGGAAGGATTGATCACAAGAGAGTTTTTGGGGTATTGGGAGTGCTCCCTATTTTTAACCTAAATAGTAATTACAGAGATGGATTTATTTTGTGTTTCACCTACTATATACTTTTGAGCTGAGCACTTTTCTGTTTCTACATTATGCTTTAATTTGGAGGCTTAAAAGTTACTGCAAAATTTCAAAAAATTGAAGCAGAAGGAAAACTTCCAGACTCTTTTTATGAAGCCAGTATTACCCCGATCCCCACACCAGGCAAAGACCACACCAAAAAGGAGAATTTCAGACCAATATCACTGATGAATATGGATGCTAAGATTCTCAACAAGATCCTAGCAAACAGGATCCAACAGCACATTAAAAAGATCATTCACCATGACCAGGTGGGATTCATCCCTGGCTTACAAGGGTGGTTCAACATTCGCAAGTCAATCAATGTGATAGAACAA
>PISX010032924.1:0-15656 GCA_004024625.1 Mellivora capensis | reverse complement strand
AACCATAGCACATACCCTCCCCAATGTCCATTACCCCACCCACCTTTCCCTCCCCCCTCCCCCCAGCAACCCTCAGTTTGTTTTGTGAGATTAAGAGTCACTTATGGTTTGTCTCCCTCCCAATCCCATCTTGTTTCTTTTCTTCTTTTTCTGTCCCCCTAGTCCCCCATGTTGCATCTCCACTTCCTCATATCAGGGAGATCATATGATAGTTGTCTTTCTCTGATTGACTTATTTCACTAAGCATGATACCCTCTAGTTCCATCCATGTCGTTGCGAATGGCAAGATTTCATTTCTTTTGATGGCTGCATAGTATTCCATCGTGTATATATACATCTTCTTTATCCATTCAAAAATTCCAAATTTCTTATCAGAACTTAGAAGGACCCAAGTGATTGATGTGTGAATGGGGCGGCTCTGATGCATATGTTACTGGCAATGCAAAAGAAGAGACACAGGAGAACTGGAGATGATTTGGAATGAAAACAAAGAGAATTTACCTTCCCAAGTTCAAACTCAGTAGTACAGCCTGGGACAGGTGTCCTGTCTCCACATGGAGAATTCATGGCAACACTTCTGTCTGGATATTTTTCATGGGGCAGTAGTTTTACTCCTAATGGAATAGTATTATCTTCCTAAGTATAGAAAATCTACTACATACCCATCACTATCCCATATTTGTTCATTTCAAAGAAATATCAAAACAGCCCATGACTCATAAAATCTCCATGCTTTCCCCTAATTAAATTGTCACAGTAATATGAACTTAGATGACATCATTTATCAAAAGCAAAGGAACCGATAACTAAAGGAAGCAGACTTAATGTTCTTGTCAAATTGAGAAGGAAGAAATGAATATACCAATTAAACAACATGCAACTTAATATGCTCATGGAGGAATTACTCTCACTTGAATGAATTTCTGAATATCAAGTAATTCAGTGCAAGCCATTCTTAAAATCCCTGAGCAAGTCATATGAGCAACCGTCCACAAACACTGGAACAAGGAAAAAAGAATATATGCCCCACAAGGAATAGACAAGACAGGATTTGCATGAGCAGATAATTATACCAAGAGTCATGAGATTTGAAAGAAATAAGTTCAAAAAAAAAAAAAAAGAAAGAAGTTCAATTCTGGGCACCTGGGTGGCTCACTGGGTTAAGCCTCTGCCTTCGGCTCAGGTCGTGATCTCAGGGTCCTGGGATCGAGTCCCGCATCCGGCTCTCTGCTTGGCAGGGAGCGTGCTTCTGCCTGCCTCTCTGACTACTTGTGATCTCTGTCTGTCAAATAAGTAAATAAAATCTTAAAAAAATAAATAAATAAAAAGAAGAGGAAATCCCAAAGATTGTTTTTCCTTTTAAAGATTTAGTTATTTAGGGACGCCTGGGTGGCTCAGTTGGTTAAGCAGCTGCCTTCGGCTCAGGTCATGATCCCAGTGTCCTGGGATCGAGTCCCACATCGGGCTCCTTGCTCGGCAGGGAGCCTGCTTCTCCCTCTGCCTCTGCTTGCCACTCTGTCTGCCTGTGCTCGCTCTTTCTCGCTGTTTCTCTCTGACAAATAAATAAATAAAATCTTAAAAAAAAAAAAAAATAAATAAAGATTTAGTTATTTAGGGACGCCTGGGTGGCTCAGTTGGTTGGACGACTGCCTTCAGCTCGGGTCATGATCCCGGAGACCAGGGATCGAGTCCCGCATCAGGCTCCCAGCTCCACGGGGAGTCTGCTTCTCCCTCTGACCTTCTCTTCGCTCATGCTCTCTCACTGCCTCTCTCTCAAATAAATAAATAAAATCTTTAAAAAAAAAAGATTTAGTTATTTATTTATTTGACAGAGAGAGAGAGAAAGAGAGCAAGAGAGGGAACACAAGCTGGGGGAGTGAGAGAGGGAGAAGCAGGCTTCCTGCTGAGCAGGGCGCCCGATGCGGGGCTCGATCCCAGGCGTCCCTGCTCTTCTTATTCTCTTGTGAAGCGCATTTCTCCACTCTGAAGTCCCAGACTCATCTCCATACTTCGTGATGTCATAAATACCCCATTTTGCCTGAATGTCTTTGGGATTTCCGTGTCTATGAGGGTTCCTTATACTTAGGAAACTTAATATAATCTCCTGTTAATTGTCTCATTCTCATTGGATTCTCAGTCCATCTAGAAGGGTCTTCAAGGGGACAGAAATTAATGCTCCCTGACAGGATCAACACAAAATTGATCTCATGAAGCCAGCATTGATCTCGTCAGTTCAGATGAAAGAACACAAACTGCAGGTCATATGGCTCGGCTGTACCAGCTGAGGAATATGTTGCTCGGACTGAAGACACAGGGATGTAAACCCACAAGCCTTCAAGCTCTTACTCGGCACTGCTCTACAGGTATAACTACCACATGCAGCCAACCAAACCTCTGACACAAACAAGAAAGGAATTTTTCCTCATTCGAAGTCTTCTGAGTGGGATACAGCTCTGGGGTATGGCACCAGAAGATATCAACTATAATCTCTCTTTTTTTTTAAAAGATTTTATTTATTTATTTGACAGAGAGAGAACAAGCACAAGTAGGCAGAGAGGCAGGCAGAGAGAGAGGAGGAAGCAGGCTCTCTGCTGAGCAGAGAGCCCGATGCGGGACTCGATCCCAGGACCCTGAGATCATGACCTGAGTTGAAGGCAGAGGCCTTAACCCACTGAGCTACCCAGGCGCCCTTCAACTATCATCTCTTAACATGACCTCATGGGTCTACATACATTTTCTTTTTTCTTTTCCTTTCTTTTTTTTTTTTTAAGATTTTATTTATTTATTTGACAGAGATGGAGTGAGAGAGAACGAACACAAGCAGGGGGAGTGGGAGAGGGAGAAGCAGACTTCCCGCTGAGCAGAGAGCCTGATGCGGGGCTCGATCCCAGGACCCTGAGATCACGACCTGACCTGAAGGCAGAGGCTTAACCCACTGAGCCACCCAGGCGCCCCCTACGTACATTTTCATTTTTTTCCAGTTTCACCTTAGGCCACAAAACTACACCATTTCTGTTCTATGTGGCGAGTTTTTGACAATGGAGTTGTTCAATTTCACTTTATGCTAACAATAAGGCAATGGAGTGCAATGGAAGCTGAATTGAATTCTACCTGTAAATGTTTTTTGTAACATAACGTTTTTTTTTTTAATAATTTTATTCAAATTCTATCAACATATAATGTATTACTGGTTTCAGGGATACAGGCTTAGGATTCGTCAGTCTTGTATAATATCCAGTGCTCATTACATCACATGCCCTCCTTGACTATTACCCCCATCTTTCATCGCGCTCCCCTCCAGCAACCCTCAGTTTCACATAACATTCTCAAATTTGTTTAAATCAGAGATATTTTTTATGACAGAATTTGATTTTCACATCAATAAAATACTAGATATATAACAGCACAAACAAAGGAACAAGAATTTAATCTATAGTGAAATAAATAGGACACGTACAAAGCATACATAGTGAAAACACATCACAATAAATTGAAGTGGAGACATCATTTTGCTCAGTCACTAAAGAAACCCCTCGGCACTTCTAATTTCACACCGTCAAATTTATTATTATTGCTGATGTAAGAACACAAAACAAATACGGATCCCAGGGCTTACTTTCAGAGGGATCAGCACAGATAACTTAGTGCAGTGATCCAAATTGGAAGTCAGTGGGGGCCAGTAAACCACAGCATGGAACAGTGAATGAGGTACTTTTTCCTTAGTGTCAGCAGGCTAGGACTATTATGTTTCTTAGAGTTTCTCAGAGGACTTCACATTTTCCCAAATACTCAGAAGAAACATATTTTACTTCTGAGCCCTACACTAGCATTGATGTGCTTTTAGGCTTGAATACAGAGGAACAAGGTTTAAAATTTCCTTTATAGGGACGCCTGGGTGGCTCAGTTGGTTGGACGACTGCCTTCGGCTCAGGTCATGATCCCGGAGACCCGGGATCGAGTCCCGCATCAGGCTCCCAGCTCCATGGGGAGTCTGCTTCTCCCTCTGACCTTCTCCTCGTTCATGCTCTCTCACTGCCTCTCTCTCAAATAAATAAAATCTTTAAAAAAAAATTTCCTTTATAAGTTTATTCAGTCTGAACTGTATTGGCCTGAAGAGTATAACTGTTCAACCTGTACAATATTTGTTATTAAAATGGATTCAAAGGGCGCCTGGGTGGCTCAGTCATTAAGCATCTGCCTTTGGCTCAGGTCATGATCCCAGCGTCCTGGGATGGAGCCCATCAGGCTTTCTGCTCAGCAGGGAGCCTACTTTTCCCTCTCCCACTTCCTCTGCCCCCCCCCTTTTTTTAAGGTTTTATTTATTTATTTGACAGACAGAGATCACATGTAGGCAGAGAGAGGGGGGGAAGCAGGTTCCCTGCTGAGCAGAGAGCCAGATGTGGGGCTCCATCCCAGGACCCTGGGATCATGACCCGAGCCGAAGGCAGAGGTTTAACCCACTGAGCCACCCAGGCGCCCCCTCACTTCCCCTGCTTGTGTTCCCTCTCTCGCTGTGTGTCAAGTAAATAAATAAAATCTTTAAAAAAAAATGGATTCAAGAGAAGTTCCTAGGAAATGCAGACATACTATATATACAAATTACTAGTTTAATATATCCCATTATATAGAGCACTAGAAGTAATGCATTTATAAAGCAGACTTTTTAGGACTGTAATATTTGTGACCCCCTTTGCATTTATTCTGATACATCACAAATGACACCTGCCCAGGATGTGGCCCATTTGGTCTCAACCTACAAATATATATGGAAGCAAAAATTCATGTCAAAAACAATTACTGTATTTTTACTTTTATTTTTTATTAAAGTTATTTTTTTAAGATTTTATTTACTTATTTGACAGACAGAGATCACAAGTAGGCATAGAGGCAGGCAGAGAGAGAGAGAGGAGGAAGCAGGCTCCCCGCCGAGCAGAGAGCCCGATGTGGGGCTCGATCCCAGGACTCTGGGATCACGACCCGAGCCGAAGGCAGAGGCTTTAACCCACTGAGCCACCCAGGCACCCCTATTAAAGTTATTTTTATTTATTTGAGAGAGAGAGAGAGCACAAGCTGGGGAGAGAAGGAGAGGGAGAGGGAGAAGCAGACTCCCTGCTGAGCAGGGAGCCCGATGTGGGGCCTGATCCCAGCACCCTGGGATCACGATCTCTGTGCAAGGCAGACACCCAACTGATCAAGCCACCCAGGCACTCCCACTGTTCTATTTTAAATGCACAAGATAACATTTAGAATTAAACTGTTATGAAAACCAAAAATAAGTATAGTTGAAAAGGACTGTGCATATCAAAAATTTAGCTTTAAAAAGACTAGGAAGGAAAACGTGAAAAGACTCTTGACTATAGTGCTTTCATTTTGCAGTGAGAGAAGTCAAGCATCTGGCTGGGAAGCCCTCTCTTGGTAGAGGATCAACAGTAAGAAATGTCTTACTTGGTTAGTTTCATGATAAACTCATTTTAGTGAGGACTAGTCCTCTTCTGGTTAAAACGGGTTATGGAATCTGAGAATGTTGTGGTTCTCGTGTGCTCGTGCAGGTGAAGTTGTTTTGTGGCTAGCAATGGGAATCAGTGTGTGTGTCTGATCTAGCTCCCCACCTGCAGACCATCAGGCTGCATGTTACAAAACAGGCTGGTGTGCGGTTAGGACTCCCCTAAAAGGAAGGTGACTTTCTTTTCTAACACCACGTGGCCACCATACACTTTAGTCAAGAGAAGCACAGATTCCAAGTCTGTGGCACCGATGAAAAGTCCTCTTAGAATTTTAAAATTCTTCACCATGTGGCCAATTTAAATGTTTGTTGCATTCTGCAGATGAGTTTCTGAATGAATCCAAAGACAAAAAACATTAGCTTCTCTCAGTAGAGAGCGGCAAGGTCACCTTCAGCACCCAGCAGTCATCCCACAGGAATTCCCATTCACAGCACGAATGGTTTAGCTGCTCCATCAAGGGAAGCATAGAAGAATCAGCCACTTAGCACGCTGAGCGCTCTGAATTTAGCCGGGCTAACTCGGGGAAAACCAAGACAGGAAATACAATCTGCTATCTCCAGGTGACACGGAGGGACCATCACTCTAATCAGCACATTCAGTCACAGCTCACTCCCCTCAGGCAGTGCTGGGCATTTCATCCCACTAGGATGGAAAATAAACCACCACAATGGGAGAAAAAAGTGATGGAGAACCACTTCCAACAACCTGGTAGGATTCACGTTTCACACACGAGGATTAGATATTCGCAAGTACCTAAGTAGAAAACTATACTAGTGATCGAATTAATGCTGAAGTGGCCTAAAGACCCCTTGTAACACTGAGTTTGTGTACTTCTGCATCCCTCTGGAGAGCCAACTGTTGAACTATACAAATTGAGTGGGATAGCGATTTTGATTGCTATCAAAAATCTTTTAAACAAAACATTGACAAGATAGTATCCATAAGGGAAACAAAAAAGGGACCTATTGAAACCATGACAAAAACTGACCTCAAAAATGTCAACTCCGATAAAAGTACTTCATACTGCTCCACCATATTTTTATAATTTACTCAGATGCCAGGAAGGGCACCTGGTTGGCTCAGTGGGTTAAGCATCTGCCTTAAGCTCAGGTTCTGAGGGTCCTGGGATGGAGCTCTTTGCCTGGCTCCGTACTCCTCCTCCCTACAGCTCGTGCTTGCTCTCTCAAATAAGTACATAGAATAAACAGGATGCCAGAAAATGAGGAACTACAATTAAATACTCTGTCAGAAAAAAAGAATTCATGTCTCCTCAAAGACCCTTCCAGCTGGACAAAGAATCAAACTGACGTGAGCCGTTAACAGGAGACAATCAAATTCAACACGTGAAAATACAGGGACCCCACATAGACATGAAAACGTAAGATGAGGTAAAATGTCATCTTGAACTAAGGAAAAGAAGGTCTGGACCTGGAGCTTCAGAGGAAAGAAGACCCTTCACAGGGCGGTAAAAGAGCAACTATTTGGGAGTTAGATTCTGTTTGTCCTACCTTATAGTTGGGTCCAAAGTCACTGTTAATAAGTCTTACTCTGAGAAAGATGACGCAATTTAGATTCTTCTGTGAAGTTAACGGTGGGAGTGGGGATGTTCTCTGGAGCCTGAAGTTTCTCAAGTAACTTCAGCTCAAGTAATCCATAGGCCAAAATGGCACCTTCTGGGGTGGGGGGCAGAGAGGCTGTCCTGACCCCTTCAGTTCCCCCATCTGAAACTTCCTTGGGAGTTTCACATATTAAAAGTTGACTTGGTAGATTATTTCATGTCACTGATCCAGCATCAATTAAGATCTAGTAGCTAGAAAGATGTGCTATGGAAACACATCTTTCTCTGTATACTTGCCTGCATGTTTACCAAAGGTAACCAAATTAACAGTAATTTTTTAAAAAAAGATTTTATTTATTTATTTGACAGACAGAGATCACTAGTAGGCAAGAGAGGCAGGCAGGGAGAGAGGAGGAAGCAGGCTCCCCGCGGAGCAGAGAGCCCGATGTGGGGCTCAATCCCAGGACCCTGGGATCATAACCTGATTCAAAAGCAGACGCTTAGTGACTGAGCCACCCAGGCGTCCCTATGTACTCTTTAAAAACAACTTTTAAGGTGCCTGGGTGGTTTGGTCAGTTGGGCGGCTGTGTCCTGGTTTCGGCTCAGGTCATGATCTCAGGGTCCTGGGACCAAGTCCCTCCTGGTGCTCCCTGCTCAATGGCGAGTCTGCTTGCCTCCCTCTCCCTCTGTCTCTCTCCTGACCCTTTCTCTTTCCCTTAAATTAATAAATAAAATCTTTTAAAAAACAAACAAACAAACAGCTTTGCTGGAACTTTTCATAAGCAATCCCTACACTGAAATTTCAATAGCTTCTCCAGGCCAGGAGCCAAGCCAAATACTTGCCACCAGACTTTGTCTACAATAACTAGAGATTTGGGTGAATTTCTGTATTCATGAAGTCCCTGAAATATTCTGAGTTTCCTGCAGCTGTTGGGAAGTGATCTTCCTTGCTCACCTGGAAAGACTGTGGGGAACTCTGTAAGCAAAGTATCAGGCTGGTATTTCCAAGGAGACTTTATTTTTTTTTTTTAATATTTATTTATTTATTTATTTGACAGAGAGAGAGAGAGAGTGAGATCACAAATAGGCAAAGAGGTGGGCAGAGAAAGGGGAGAAGCAAGCTCCCTGTTAAGCAGAGAGCCTGATGCGGGGCTTGATCCCAGGACCCCGAGATCATGACCTGAGCCGAAGGCAGAGGCTTAACCCACTGAGCCACCCAGGTGCCCCCCAAGGAGACTTTATTGATGACATATAGTTCAATCTTAGTCCCTTCTAGCTGCATGGCCATGTCTGAGTCTATGCAGTTCTTTCTCAGCTGTAACATTCCAGTCAAAGCCTTGGCTATATAACCACTGTTTCTGTCTCTTAGCACAAGGAGAACAGATTCTTATTGAAATGATGCAAGTACATACACTGGCATAAAAATATAAGAATAGTTACTGAGACTTAATGAATTCTGGAGGAATCAGATAAATCTTTCATTTGTTTAACAAAGGTATATTTTCGGCCACTGCTGCAAGTCAGTTAAGGTAAAGGCTCTCTAATATCTGTAAAAAACAAAACATTTTTTAAAAGATTTTATTTAAATTCCAGTTAGTTAACATACAATGTAATATTAGTTCCACGTGTACAATAGTGATTGTACAATTCCATACAACACCCAGCGCGTGACAACAAAAAAATGCACATTTTCAATCCCATCACTTGTTTAACTCATCCCCCAATCCAGCTCCACACTGGTATCCATCAGTTTCTTCTCTATAGTTAAGAGTCTCTCATGATTTGCCGGTCTTCTTTTTTCCCCTTTGCTTGTTTGTTTCTTATATTCCACATGAGTGAAATCCTATGGTATTTGTCTCTCTCTGATTTCACTCACTTAGCATAATACACTCTAGCTCCCTCCATGTCATTGCAAAGAGAAAGACTGAATTCCTTTTTATGGCTGAGTAATATTTCATTACATATATCTCATATCTTCTTCTTCATTTCTCAATCAAAGAACACTTGGGCTAGACTGTTTGAAGTAGGAATGTTCACTGCCACTGAGTGTGGAATTGCTCCCCCGACAAATCCATGGCACAGACACAGCCAGAGCGTGAGACTATACTCATCACAGCACCGAGTAAAGAGGAAGGTCCCGCACAGAAGTGTGTCACCTTCCCTGAAAACATCACCCACCAACAGCGGATCTAAACTATGTTGGGGTTATACACCTGGGATACTAGCACATCGTGTAACCACAGCACACGCCTTGCTGATCCCATCTACCACACTGTCCAGAAGGCTTCTTCATCTCCAACATCTACTCGGCCATGTGCCATTTTTAAGCTATGCCCTACAGGATGGCATCATCCAACTCCCCCACTCCATTGAGGTCACTGATCTAGGCCTGAGCCATCATGGTAATCATTATCATCCAACAGCATCTGGTCCTCGCCAACACAAAGGAATTCAATTAAATCATGAAGATAAAGTACAACTTCCCTAATCCTCAGAAACCCAGATTTGAGAGGTTTCACATTTGCCAATTCCTGATGTCTATTTCACTTATTCGATGACATCCATTGGATGATGACACCAAGAGCTCCTTGTGCCTTTGGAGTGGCTAAAGGAGTCACCTCTGGTCCCCTCCCCACATTAGAAAGAGTTCTTCACATTTTAACAGGTCTTGTTTTTCTAAGTTTAGTGCCATGACCACATATTACTTAGATCCACATCCCACAACCCAGGGCTAAATGTCTAAATTTACACCCATTGACTTTATGTCTTTCTCATTTCAATTCAGCCACAACACAGGCAACGAAGAATGTCTGTGATGCCTACATAGCTGGGAATAAAAATTAGGATAAACAGAACAGGTGATCTGGAGATCACTTGGAAAATAAACAAGCAGAAGGTGTTCTTCTAAACCCAGGGAGTCAGCTGGGCAACCTGGGACAGGTGTCCTACTCCAATGCCGAATTCATGCCAATTCTTCATCCTCTGCATTCTCTATCCCTTCCCTGGGGCTACACCATCACTCCTACGGGAAACATGTTTCTCCTACTTATAGGGTACCTACTACACACCAAGCACTGCTATAACTGTGTCTTTACTTCATAGAAACATGGACACAACACCCCCACCTATGAACTGTGGCACATACCTTTATTAGGGGCCATGGGTACAGTGATTTAGAGTCCCAGGGCGACGTCCAGTTTGGGCCATGGAAACTAAAGCAGGTTTAGGGTGAAGCTCTGTGAGAGTCTTCTTTAAGAATACACGAGGGGAAAGTCATGGTAGACAGGGGACATGGGTACTCACAAGGGTGGACTGGGAATGTCATGTCAGAGGTTACCTTACTTAACTGGTGACTCTGCAGGGTACTGTTTAGGGAATGCACTAGTGAGAGAGGCTGCTATCAGTTCAAGTCCCTGTAAAACTGATGGGGACACGAAACGGATGCCAACTAGCAGTATCATGGCGTACTTGAGTCCATCAGTCAATAAGACCCAAATATAATCTGTAATATGTCTGTTACAATATCCCACTAGTCCCAAAGCGGAGAAAATGATACAACAGATAAACAAGGGGGAAAATAATCAGACAATATTTAAATTTTAAGGCCACTGAGAAAATGGATTACTAGGTGTGTTATTCCACATGATTACCGAATAAGTGACAGATTTCATCAGTTGCCTGCAACCTTATATAAAATGAGACAGGTTAACATTGATGGTGGAATGACACTTCACTCATTACTCATCCATGATAACACGTTAAAATTCATCATGTTTTATTAATTAAAATATATTACGTTCACACACAGACTAAGGTATACATTTCAAAGCCACTCTATAATCCTTTTTGGAAGTACAGAATCAAGCATTAAAAAGCATTTGTGTGCTAATATCGTGATGTGGGAGTACTGATTTCCATTGTTTTCAGGCATGGGATCATTCTTAAAAATTTTGTATGCAAAATCCTATGCCATTTTAGGAAAGAGTAATCCTCCTTTTTTTTTTTTTTTGACAGTAATCCTCCTTGTATCTTTGAGGATTTCTTCATTTCAAGCACATCACCTGACATCCTCTACTTCTAACTACAGCTATTATGAGGATACAACCGTATTTTACTGGACTGGCACCTCTTTTTTCTCAAAGACCAGAGTAAAATATTTTATTTATAATATCCAGGAAGTTCTTTAGTTTTAATAAATGGAGAATAATGATGTTCTGAACACTTTTTCCATCATAACTAACATTAATGTTATAACCACAAACAGCATCTCCATTTAGATTTTCTTCCTATTTTATATATTATGTTGTCCTTCCTCATCCATGGGCAATTAGATATGCAGGAGTCCCGCCTAATGAAGAAGGGCATCTCATATCTTTGATCCAACAATAATCAGCCACATACCTTCACAAACCCACTAGGAATAAATGAGTTTTCTGAAGTGATTTGAGAGTACAAATATGTTAATATTTGCTAGTCACAAATCCCAGATAAGGTCAATGAACAACAACAACAACAACAACAAGAAAACCCCAAACCCAAACCCAAACCAAAACAAAAAACCCCCAAAACTCCCCAAAAACACAAAATCAAAATAAAAAAAACAAACCCAAAACAACAACAAAATAAAAAACAAGGACATATTGAAAAATTCATATCTATGCAAAATTCCATCCACTTGTTCTTCTGAAGCATAATAGCATATACATTTTCTAAGTGTTTAACTTTGTATTAGTCCTTATAATAAGTATTTTGATGTAATGTTTGAATAGATCGACTCATGTACTGCTTTCTACATGATTTCTATGATATTTATTGACATTTGATGTTTACTTACATACATTTCTAAATATTTACATCTTTCAAGTAACTTACCTTTATGCACTCTCTGGTGTTTGCTACAGTGAAAATTTAAAATGAAGGTCTTTCCTCAATCATGATGTTTTTAGGGTTTGAATCCAGTGTGCATTTTGGGATACTGCGTATAGACTGAATTCCAGTTAAAGGCACTGCAACTTTCTCTACATTTTACATTTATCTATGCTGTATGATAGCTATGATGTTGAGTAAGTTATGAGTTCCAGCTAGAGGCTTATGATACCCTTTACCTTTGTAATGTTTCTCCTCAGTATAAACTCTGAGATGCTGCAAAGGGTTGAGCAGTTCTAAAAGCCTTCCCATGTTCTTTACGTTTATAAGTTCTTCCCCAGTATGAATTCTGTGATGTTGAATGAAACATGACCTCTGAATAAAGGGCTTGCAAAATTCTTCATATTCCAAAATCTTCCCCAATACACTTTCTCTGATCAGGAATAGCATCGCTTAAAAGCCTTTCCACATTCTCTACAATTTTATGGTTCCTCTCCACTATGAATTCTCTGATGTGGAGTAAGGGGTGAGTAGTCCTTAAAGTTTTCTCACATTCCTTAAAATTGTAAGGTTTGTTTCACTATGAATTCTGTGATAATGAGTAAAGGATGAACGTGATTAAAGGCCTTCCCACATTCTTTACTTTGGTACGGTTTCCCTCAAGTATGAATTCTGTGATGTTGACTCAGGTGTGAGTGCTGGATAAAGGCGTGGCCACATTCCTTACATATGTAAGGTTTCTGTCCAAAATGAATTCTGTGATGCCGAGTCAGGTGTGAGTGCCGGTTAAAGGCCTTGCCACATTCTTTGCATATGTAAGGTTTCTCTCCAGTGTGAATTCTGTGATGTTCAGTAAGCTTTGAGTGCTGGTTAAAGGCCTTGCCACATTCTTTACATTGATAAGGTTTCTCTCCAGTATGAATTCTGTGATGTCGAGTAAGGTGTGAGTGACGGTTAAAGGCCTGACCACATTCCGTACATATGAATGGTTTCTCTCCTGTATGAATTCTGTGATGTTCAGTAAGCTTTGAGTGCTGGTTAAAGGCCTTGCCACATTCTTTACACTGATAAGGTTTCTCTCCAGTATGAATTCTGTGATGTCGGGTAAGGTTTGAGTGCTGGTTAAAGGCCTGGCCACATTCTTTACATTGATAAGGTTTCTCTCCACTGTGAATTCTGTGATGTTGAGTAAGGCTAGAGTGATGGTTAAAGACTTGCCCACATTCTTTACATTGATAAGGTTTCTCTCTAGTATGAATTCTGTGATGTTGAGTAAGGTTTGAGTGCTGGTTGAAGGCCTTGCCACATTCTTTACATTGGTAAGGTTTCTCACCAGTATGAATTCTGTGATGTCGAGTAAGCACTGAGTGCTGGTTAAAGGCCATACCACATTCTTTACATTGGTAAGGTTTCTCTCCAGTATGAATTCTGTAATGTCGACTAAGATTTGAGTGATGGTTAAAGCACTTGCCACATTCTTTACATTGGTAGATTTTCTCTCCAGTACGAATTCTGTCACGTTGAGTAAAGTGTGAGTGGTGGATAAACACCTTACCACATTCTTCATATTTGTAAGCTTTTCCTCCCATATACATCGGCTGATGTTGGCACAGGGTGGAGTGCCAGTCAAAGGCTTTGCCACATTCCTTACAAATGTAACTTTTTTGTTCAGTTCCGATTGCGTTATGTATATTTAGTCTTGATGACTGACTGAACATATTCCCAGGTTTATAACATCTGTATGAGTCTTTTCCCACATGGATACTCTGATGATCACCAACACTGGAGGACTGGTTAAGAGCTTTCTCACATTCGTTATATTCATAATGATTCTCTTCCATAGGGATACCATTATGTATAATAAGGTTGGAGCTTTGATAAAAGACTTCCACACATTTATCAAGTTCATAATGGTTCTCTGGAAAATGAGTCCTCAGACATGTACTAACACTTGAACCCGGGTTAAATTTTTCCTCAGATTCACTGCATTGAGCAATTCTGTTTTCATTGAAAATACCCTGGTAATTTTGAAGAGTTAACTCCTCGGTGAAAGACCTCTCAAATGAATCCCACTCAGCACTTTGTTCTTCAATTTTAAATCTCTGATTTTCAGAAATATTTGACTCAAAGGTCAATCCAATCCTACTTTCAAAATGGTTGAAATAATTATTTTCAGCACGGACTAGGCAACTTTCCAGATTTTCCAACTTCTCGTTCTGCAAATATGTATGTTTAATCATTTGATTTGAGCCCTTATATATAGAAAGACACTGCTTTGCAGAAGTAGCAGACTTAAGAAGGGATGTTTTCCAAAATGTTTTATATCCTTCACTGTTTTGGGCAGCGATGTTCATATTATGCGCAGTTGTCTCAGTCTGGATATGTCCCTCATGATATATTTGATGCTCTTCACTCTCCCCATCATCGTTACAGTCTACCATGAAGTGTAGATTCTCAAGGGCACTATGTTTATATCTACGTACCGCTACGTTTTGGAAAGAAGCTTCTATGCACAGTGTTGGCAGGAAACTCTGGGTGCCATGTGAAGATACAGCTGAAAGATATCGAATAAGAAAAAAGTAAAATCATTCCACTTACTACTCTCAGATGAATACAGTAATTGTAATCTGGAATAATAAACTTGTAATCTGGAATAATAAAATCAATCAGAGAACTTCAGCAAGATGACTGAGGGAATCATCTGGACTTGATTCCTGCAGGGACACATACACTTGCAGACCACGTACTGATCACGTGGCCTAACAGAGAGTTCTGTAGTCTTGTCACGCTGGAGCACACATCACTTTCCCACACCTCAAAAAATCAGGAAAAGTACTATCTGAGTCCAAACCTAGAAGAAGGAAGGAAATTTAAACTTAAAATAGAAATCAACAAAATAGGCTGTAGCAAAAACAGAAAGATATCTACAATAGGAAGAGCTGATTTCCAGAAGAGATCTACAAAACTGACATACTTTTAAGTAAATCATGGAAGAATGACAGAGAGAAAACCAGTGAAATGAAAATGGAAGAAGTGAAAGCAAATATAACTGACAGTACAGAAATAAAGCTAATTTGAAAAGGCAGTGATGGATAATTACATACCCCCAAATAGATATAAAAAAAAGTATGAATTTCCAAAAAGGTATAACCTATTGAGTCAATCATAGAGAGGAAAAAAATTCCCTACTGACTTACCACTACTAATTAGACTGAAAAAGTAATAAAAAAAGCTCCCAACGAAGTCTTAATATTTTGGATTATTCAAACAAACATTTAATGAGAAAGTACTTCAAATCTCCTATAACATTTCCAAGGAGTGAAGAGAAAGGAAATTATAAAACACTTTCTGTGACACCAGCATTACCATATAAACAAGCCCAAGAAAGACACTATAAGCAAAGAAGACTAGAAACTACTACTGAGATGAATAGTCATGTAAACTCCCCAATAAAGGAAACAACCTGAATCAAAGCAGATTCTACTATTTTACAACATAACCACGTGGAAATTCTTCCTGGAATTCAGGGTGTTTACACAAAAATAAATCTATAAATTTAAGACAGCACGTGAAAAAATGAAGATCAAACATGACATGATCACATTTAAATACTCATGCAGAAGAAGAATGTGAGCATACCGGACACCGTTTCATGATTTAAAACACTCAGTAGGGCGCCTGGGTGGCTCAGTGGGTTAAGGCCTCTGACTTTGGCTCAGGTCATGATC
>PISX010032923.1:0-15657 GCA_004024625.1 Mellivora capensis | reverse complement strand
CGATAGACGCAGGGGTCAGTAATCATGGTGTGGCTCTGGGCATCGCCAGCCTCCTCTGAGCCCCCCTCCCAGCTCCTAGGAGCCTCCTTGCCCGGCCTGGCCGCCGCACCGGACCCGGACTCAGCTTCCCTTCTGCCATCACAACCTGGGGTTGTGACACAACCCTGGCTTCTTGGTCGCTGTTGTAAGCTGGGCAGCCCCTGTCCACCCACCTGGGGCTTCCCGGTGCCCCCCCATTGTCGCTGGGGTAGTCGGGGGTCTGCCGTGGGCGCGTTGGGATCGGAGGCTGCTGCCACATCTGCCCGCATCACGGCTGCCCACGCGTGTCCGGTGAGCTCCGAAGAGCCGAGCAGAAGCCAGGCTGTCCAGTGTCTCAGAATCCACCGGGGAAAGTCTGCTTCCTCTCTCGTTCTCTCCTGGCCTGAGGAACATCCCCCACCTTCCCAAATAAAGCTGACCTCTGGGGGCTGTGATGGGCCCCAAACCAGTTGTGGGGTCTTGCCCCAGCCTGCCAAGCCTGCTTCCTCTAAACCCCCTTCCCCTTTGCCTGGGTTCACAAGTTCTTCTAAGGCTTCAAAACCTTGGAGCATTTTATAAGAGAAGGACTTGGAAGGGGTCATCTGCTGCATTTTAGGCTCAGGTGGGTCAGGGGGAAGCAGGACACTGCTCATCAGAAGGAGATGATGTTTTAGGCTGTATTAATGAAGGCACGATGTCTAGAATTGAGGAGGAGACACCACACTCTGGTCTGCACTGGTCAGGCCACACCTGTGCCTTAGGTCCCACGTGTCACCCTTTAAAGGAACCAGGGAGGGCGGGTGGTCTGGGTCTGATCCTGTCCATGTCTTGCCTCCTGCAACACGGAAGGCAGCTCCGTGGCTCCGGGGGAAGACATGAGAACCAGAACCCCAGTTGTGCGTGGGCAACATCTGCTGCTAAAGAGGCCTCATGAGGGAAAGGCCCACTGTGGAGAAACAGCTGTTCGCACGCAGGATCCCCGGAAGCAGGGCCCAGGAAGTCGAGGTCTTGCAGAACTGGAAAATGCTGGGCATTTCTAGACCGCAAACAGTGAGAGACAGGATTCTGTTAAAGCCCCCGAGGAAAAGACCAGGGGACCGTGTTGGGAACGATGGACCTGCCTTGTACCTTGTACGCCACGGTCTTTGTGCTTAAGCCTGGAAGCCCCAAGCTGGCCTCCCCACGACGATCGAGGCACAGACGTGCACATGCATTAGCGACGAATGCAGCGGGAGAAGCGTGTGAGGAGGAGCGTGTGGAGAAGGTGGACAGCAGGAGGGGCTGGTCCCCACCTTGCAGCCGCGCTCACCCACCCCGGGGGCGTCGGACCATGACCTGGGTGGGAAACACGTCTGTCTTGTCTTATAGCCCCGAGATAGGAAGATTTAAGCAGCTGTCGCTCCTCTGACACAGAGGGGCCAAGGCATGGACGGACAGACGTGGGACAGGCAGACTGGAGCCCGTATATGTGCCCTAGTCCTGAAACCCGCCCTGAGCGTGAGCCCACGTAGGCCCCTTCCTGTTTCTCTAGTCATCCTCGTGCTCCCCCGTGGGGTTGTCATTGTCCCCGTGACTAATGAGCCATATGGGCAGGGGGCGGCCAATTAGCCGGTTCCCGGAGCCTCACAGAAGCCTGGAAGCCCCACCCGCCCACTGCGAGATGTGGCAGAAGTCCCATTCAGGAAGCCCGGAGAGCCAGCAGCCATCTGGAAAAGTCCATCTGTCCCAAAGCAGCAAATACGGACCCCTGGAGTCCCAGGCCCTCCATCACGAGAGGGGCGTTCTCAGTTTTAACCAGGGCTGAACGGTAAACCATCCCATCCTGGGATCGGAAAACAGGTGCAACTGCTCTGGTTCCTGCTTTCGTGCAGGAGGAAAACCGGCGGCTGCCCAGGCCCCGACCGCCCCTGCGGGCAGCCCGTGCAGCGCGACGGGGCAGTGGTCGGTGGCATCACAGCTCCTCGGCTTGTGGAACCGGCCCCGCCTCACTGCAAAGCTCAGCTCTGGAGGGGGCCCAGCAGAGAGCAGGGCAGGAAGTTCCAAGTCCTTGATCCAGGATCCCCAGAAGGCGCCGGCTCGGGGCTGCGGGCCGGGACATCAGAGTCAAGGGCAGAGTGCACATCCAAGCTAAACGAAACCCCCTAAACCATGCTGGACAGGCTGGCGAGGCCCCTGAGGCAGCGGCCTGCGCCCCTGAGTGGGGGGTCCCACGTCGGAGGAGCTCAGGCATCGTGGTCAGCCGGGGCCCCGTGTAGCGGCATCTGCAGGTGGCCGGCCCGGCTCTGCTGCTCCCGGCTTCGGGCCGCGTGAGCGCGATGGCGGAGACGCGGTTCCCGCTCAGGCCCGCATTCCCGGCGCCTGCAGCATCCTCTCGTGCACAAGCTTGGCTGTTCGGAGCCACGGGGAGTGGAGCCTCTGTTCACTCGCCCTCAATCACCCAACAGTGCCCCAACCTGCCTGAAACCCGCAGGCGATGGGTTCTAAACCGGACTGCCCCTCAGAACCATCCGGGAGGGTCTTAAAAATACAGAGTCGGGGGCTCATTCCAGACCTACAAGACCAAGATCTCAGAGGGCAAGAGGACCTGCGGACGGTTTCCTGCTGCCTCTATGACAAGCCACGTGGGAAAACCCACGCGCCACACCAGTGGGCGTCTCCGTGGACCCCCTGTCCCCCGTGCACCCATGAGTCCTCGGAGCACAAGGCTAGAGCGGGCCAAAGCGGAAGCAAACCGGAGCACTAAGAATGTGGAGTCAGGGCCGGGTTAGCGCACTGTGGCGTGACATGCGGTGTCGTGAGCTCCGTGTTGCCCATACAGGGTCACTTTCACAGAGAACTCTAGGTGCTTGGAATCGGCAAGCTCACCCCGGAACTTATTTCTGGAGAAAACTTCACAGACGAGGGAAAACTGTGGCATAGACGCGTTCCTTACAAAGTCACAGGTCTACCCAGTCCCCACCAGGAGGAGGGTGACAGTCCCCTCGAATGAATCCAGGGTGACCATTGAAACAAGGTGACCGGGGGAGCCCCAGGGGGAGGGAAGCTACAGTCAGAGGACATGCTCCCCGGAGTCCACAAATGGATGAGAAAACAGGGACCAGCCTCCTTATGAACTCACGAAAAGCGTGGGACCAGGTTCAGAGATTCTCTTCGGAGGCAGTGGAGGGGACAGGGGGTGCAGGGGATGGGGACAGAGGAGCCGTCGGGGACAGATGGGACAGAGCCCATCTTGCCGGGGGCCGCCGCCGGGCACAGCGAAAGCAGGAGGCTGCGAGGGGGGGGCTGCAGCAGCGCCCAGGAGAGGGCTCGCCGACGACACGTGGACTGAAGCTGGGGCTGGGGACGAAAACGTGGAAAACAGACGGGAGGCGCCCAGAACAAACTGCCCGTGCATGCAAGGGGAGACCTGGGAGCAGGGGGCGGGTGGAGGGAGTCCCAGCGAGCCTCACGCACCCCTCCCAGCACAGGCACGGGGGCAGAGGGGAAGCCTTAGAAACCCCGAGGGAAAGGGTCACGTGCCTTCAGAGGAGAAACCCTAAGAAGTTGTGCAGAAACAAGGGTATCTCGGGGCACCCGGGCGGGGTGTGCCCGTCGGTGGAGTGTCTGCCTTCAGCTTGGGAGGTGGTCCCAGGGTCCCAGGGATCGAGCCCCGCATCAGGCTCCCTGCTCGGCGGGGAGCCTGCTTCTCCCTCGCCCTCTGCCCCTCCCTCTCACGCGTGTTCTCACACGCCCTGCTCCCTGCTCGCTCTCAAATAAATAAATATAAAATCTTTAAAAAGAAAAGAAATACGGCATCTGGAAATGCTGGACGTGCCCTCCCCAGGCCTGAGAAAAACTGCCAGCCGAGAATTCCACACCCAGGGAACAGGCTCTTTCCAAGACTAAGATGTTTGCGGGAAACTAGTGGACTGAGTTTGTCACCGGCAGACCTGCACCGGAAAACAAACAAAAGGCCAAAGGAAAAACTCCAAACAAGCAAACGGAAAGGAGGCAGCAACAAGAGCAAGGCATCCGGGGCGAGGGGGTGGACAGGCCACGAGGGGCAGAGGGGACGGCGCCATGGCAACGGCATCCGTGTCCACGGGGCTCGGGGGGGGGCGGGGGTGGCTGAAGCAGGGTCCGGGCAGCGACGACAAAAGGCAGGAGGGGATGCAGTTGGGGGCTTTGGCGTTCTGTGCTGGTGAAGCGGCAGAGGGACCACTGACCACGTCAGTAAAAGGTCCAGGGTGCCGCTCGGTCGCCTGCGTCCACACGGAAGCTGTAGGGGGAGCATGTACACAGGGGACGCTGGTGGAGGGGCTCTGGGGTAATGAAAGCACCCGGGGGGGACACGGAAGGGCCCAGAGAGCAGAGAGGAGGAGCTTGGGGACAAGGCTGCGGGAAAGCCTTCCTCCGGCACCTGTGGGCGGGGCCACGGTGCTGCTCCTGCCCCTCCTCCACACACGTGGGGCTCCAAGGGCCCCGCCCCCTAGTTCTCTCCCTTATTTCATCCCCCAGGCGCCCACACAGAGCAGATCTCGCTGTCACCGAAATGTCCCCATTTGAGTTTAGGAGACTCTTCCTTGGTATTTTTCCTTTTAAAATTAATGCGTGGTTTCTGAAAGCTACAAAACCACACAAAGAAAACCAAAATGTAACTCTACCCTGATCACTGGTCCTTTACGTCTGGTCATCGATCCGGTCTTCCCACTCACAAGACCTGCAAATCCTCACAGTCAGCTTTTCGGGGCCTTTGACGACGGCACGTTTGATTCACAACTGCCCTCAGCACTTCGAATTGCAATAATAGTGTAAAAGGATCAGATCCCTCCCCGGGCTATTTGATCCTCTAACGGACAGAATCGTCCTTGTGCTGATTAATTTTTAGAAACCTGAGCAACTTCACTCAGAAAGGCAAGGAGCCCACAGCCGCCCAGGCGCCCCGCGTAGACGCGCACTAAGATTGAGACCGAGTCACTTACACGTCTAAGGTGGGATCCGTGCGACTTTCTCGGCAATGGGGCACATTCTTTAAACGTGAGTGTGAGGTACCAAACCTGTCCAGATGCTTGAATGCAAAAGTCGTAATTCTATGACTTCTTGCGTGAGCGGTATCTACACTTAATTCACATCTTCCCGGGTTTCTAGAATGATTTCCTCCTAGGGAGTAAGGCATCGTCCCAGTGAGCAGGTGTGGCTTTCCCTGGAGACTGTGGCCAGGACCGGGTGGGATCTGGCCAGTGGCTGGGCTGCAGGGGACCTCACTGAAGCAGGGACCCGCGATGCGAGGGAAGGGCGGGCGCGTGGTTCCCGTTCCTGGGCCCAGGGAGCGCCCGTTCCTTACAGCCATGAACACGGCACGTACACGAGAGTGCACCTTGTGAAAAGTGGGGCCCCGATATTTTTATCCCAGTGCAGCCAGCGGCAGATCGCCACCTAGGAGAAGAAACAGGGCACATGGCCCCCACGCAGGCCGTCTGCGTCCCGCCCCCGAAAACCATCGCTGTCTTGCTTTCCTTGTGTCTGTTTATGGCCCGAATGCACAACCCCACGTACCACGTACCACGGGCCATCTTAACTTCAAGAACAGCTTGGCGTGCAGCGGGATCCCCAGCCCACACTCCTGAATCTGGCTCCGTTGCTGCCCTGCCTGGGCGCTCGCGTATCCGCGTCCTTGGCCGGAGCGCGCCACGGCTCTCCTGTCCTCGGGGAGCAGAAGTGCTGGCCTGTGGGTGTGTGTGTGTGCTCCACTCCCAGCATTCACGCCAAACTCTTCCCCGGTTGGTGGCATCAGTCCCCAGCTCTCGGCCAGTGCGTGAGAATCCGCCCAGAGCCCAGCATCACCGCGGCAATCCAGCCGTCCGCGTGCGTGCGTGCTAGGACCTCCTTCTGCTTCTAATTCCCATTTCCCCGAGAACTCATCAAGCCGAGAACTTTTTAAAAATATGTCTGTGCCACGGATATCATCTTTTGGGGAGCGTCTGTTCAAATCTCTTACCTACTTCATACTGAGCTGTCCTAATGTTCTGATTTTAGGGGTTCTTCAAGTTCTGGACGCAAGGCTGCTTTTCCTTTCGATAGTTTGCCATAGGGAGAATCATACACCCGCTGCCACAGGTTCCCGCCCTAATCCCCAGACCTCGAGGACTGTGTCACCTCACATGGCCAAAGGGAGTTGGCAGATGGCATGAAGTTAAGGACCCCAAGATGGGGGATGGTCCTGGGTGGTGCAGGGGACCGACCCGACCTCCTGTCCTTCCAAGAAGAGAGGCTTTCCTGGCTGTGCTCACAGGGAGACGGGGCCCCGGGAGCAGGGCCAGCAGGAGATGTCGCGGGCTGTGAGCTGGGGAAGGGGCCTCAGCCAAGGAACACCAGTGGGCTCTAGAGGCTGGGAAAGGCAGAGGATCAGACATGCCCTTCGAGTCCCGGGTAAGAACACAGCCCTGCTGGTGACTCACGTCCTGCCCAGTGAGACCCAGGTAGGACTTCAAATGTCCCTCTAAGCCACCAGGGCTTTGGCAACGAGCTGTGGCAGCCACGGAAGGCCGGACGTCTGCATGGTGGAGCAAGTGTCTGGGTCTGGGACGTCCCTTCTATTCTTGTGAGGTGCTCTTTATAGACGGGGGCTTGGGTTTCAACGTGGTCCAATGATCGACTGGTCCCCTGGTGTCTGCTGCTTCTAAAATCCCAGTTAAGGGTCAGTCCCTGGCCTGAGGACGGGAAGCAGTCCTCGCTCGAGGTCTGCAGGGACCTGGGGCTGCGGCGCGCACGGGGCCTGGCTGGCCGGCGGCCCCGTGTCTCTCAGCGGGTGCAGGGGTGCCTTCCCAGGGCTGTCCAGCTGCTCTCTGCAAGGTCAGAAGCTGAAACGTTCCTATGAAAGCTTCTCCCCCTTTCTGAAGAGTTTTCTAGGTTCAAAGGGACCTTGGGGCAGCGTGAAGATGCTGTGGAGTGGAGGGGGGGGCTGCAGGACACTTGGGGTGAGCGGGAGGGCGCTCCCTGGGTCAGTCAGTGGGGGGGCGTGAGGCGGGGGGCTGCTCAGCGGGGGACCATGTCCCCAACCAAGCAAGCTCAGAAGCTCCCGCTGAGCCAGAGCTGTGGCCGAGGCCCTCGATGACAGCTTTCAGAAACGCAAATGAAACTGGACAAAAAAGGAAAAAAACAAAACCCGGGTCTGTCGGAAAGCAAACTCTGAAAAACGTCCCCTTCCTGCTGCGGTGCTGCGGGTGTGTGAGTCGGGCACACGGATGGGCCAGAAGGGCTCGGGGACGGCCGGGTTCCCGGGCCTGGGTGGCGAGGGGTGGCAGGGGCGGCAGGGGCCGGTTTTCACTGGGGCCAGCGTCTCTGCGCTGGGGGCTCACCACGGGCCCCGCGCTGCTCGGGCCGCTCCTTCATCTCCGACCCCTCATAGCTGTGACTGTGGCCTCCGGCCTCCACCACGACTTCCAGCTGACGCCCTTTGCAAGGCTCTTATGGCCCCCCCGCAGAGATGGTTCAGGGAGGACAGGTGACCCCCATGGTACCCCCCGCTGGTACCACTCTGCACAGGCTGAAGAACTCAGCTCATCGTCCTTGTGCGACCTTGGGAACCAGCTGCTCGGGGGAGGGGTGTGTGGGGCTGGTGTGGAAAGGGCCCTGCCTTCAGGCGCCTCAGCCCCGGTAGCGCCTCCCTCCCTCTGCGGGGGCGTCCACGGAGCTCCCGGGGAAGGACAGTCTGCCCAGGCCTCAGAGGCACATGACCCCCCTTCCCACGGTGCATTGCCCCCACTCCCCAGGACCCTGAGGAATGCCAGGGCTGTCCCCTCCCTGTCCAGTGTCTTTAGTCCCCTGCCTGGGCTGCCGTGGTCACCCCCAGCGGAACCAGCAAGCCTCATCCGGGGCTGCCTGCTCCGTCTTCAGGGCAGGAAGCCCACCTCCGCCTCGGCAGCGCCACCCCTGCCAGCCTCCCTAGGCCCCCTACAAAATGGGGGCAACAGGCCCTGTCCGGGGCTTTCCTCGGCCTCCCCTATGAGACCATGTAACTCACGGTGCACAAGCTCCAGGGCTCCTCTTACCTGCTCTGCCCACCGGAGCGCACAGCTTTCCGCAGCCCCGGGCTCCAGAGTTCAGGGGCTCCTGTCGCGGGAGCTCTCAGGGCCTTCAGGGAACGCAGGTCCGCGGCATTCCCGGGAGCGTGCTCTGTAGGAAGTGTCCCATGCCACGAGCAGGGACCAGGCTCGAGGAACCGGTGTGAGATCGGCGTTTTCTTCCCCAGGCCCCACACACAGGCGGCTCGCCGTCCTGCGGGCACAGAGGGAGAAGGCGGGACTCAGGGCGCAGAAGCCTAAGCCCGGGGTCGCCCGGCACACACTGGGCCAGGCTGGACCGGGACGCAGGTCCCCTCGGCACGGCAGCCCAGGCCCCTCTGCCCGGGACGGACACTCACCGGCGCTGCCCACCGCGAGGGCCTGCAGCACCAGCCTGCACTTCTCGGCCTTGCCCGCCGTCTTGCACGAGCTATAATCGGCCAATTGGCAGTTGCCCTTGAAGTCTGCAGGGTCTACCCAGAGCCCTGCTGGGGTCCACGGGTCAGGGGCCCCACCACGTGGGGGAGGCCTTGTGGCTCTGGGGGATCACAGCCTGGCTTCTGCTTGGTCCCTCGGAGCTCACCGGGCACGCGTGGGCAGCCGTGATTCGGGCAGATGTGGCAGCGGCCTCCAATCCTGGCACGCCCACGGCAGACCCCCTGCCACCCCCAGCAACGGGGGGGGCGGGGCACGGGGAAGCCCCGGGTGGGTGGGCAGGGTTTGCCCAGCTTACAACAGCAACCAAGAAGCCAAGGGGCTCCTCCCCCCAGGTTGTGATGGCAGAAGGAAAACTGAGTCCGGGGCCAGGTGCGGCGGCCAGGCCGGGCAAGGAGGCTCCTAGGAGCTGGGAGGGGGGCTCAGAGGAGGCTGGCGATGCCCAGAGCCCACACCACGATTACTGACCCCTGCGTCTATCGCGGACCCCAAGCTTCGCACCCACTGTCCTTACTCCAGAGTCTGCAAAGCCACCCCGTTCCCCCAGTCACAGGAGAAGAACGCAGAGAGGTCAGGCGACTGACCCGAGGTCACACCGCCTGCAGAGCCCAGGCAGACCCAGGTGCATGTGGACACAGAGCCGGGCACAGCCGCAGTGAAACAAACAGTTGCTTCTTCCGGACGAAAGCAGCTCCACTCTGGGACCCTGACCTTGGGAGTCCCAAAGCCCAGTGGTCGTAGACAGCACCGTGAGGCCAGTGTGGGCTTCCAAGCATGGGTGGACGGCTGGTCAGGTCAGGAACCTGCCTCGCACCAAAATGACACGGCTCTGGAGAGGCGAAATGTTTTCTCAAGGTGTAATTGTTTCTTGGAGATCCTGGCTTCCTGAAGGAAGGTCATTCCCGGGGGGCCCCATTTCCAAAGCTGCAAGGTCAGAGCATGTGAGAGCCTAGGCTCCGAGTGCTGCCATGAGCACGGGGACGGTCCTCACTGCCCAGGGCTGGGTCGGGGTGCAGCCCTTCCACCCCTGGTTTGGGGCTGAGGATGGGGTCCCGCATGGGCTCCCCCCAGAGCAGGGGCGGGTCAGGGAGCCCGAGGTCAGAGCAGTGGTTCCAGATCCACAGGACGCGGCTTCCTCCAGGAACGGAGAGAAAACCAGGCATGTGTTCCAGAAGGATCCAGACACGCCTCACACACCGTCTGCTAGAACCTCTGTGTGGCTCTTAGACCAGCGAACCCCCGGGAGGGACCCTGGGGGCCAAGGAAGGTGGGATCCCCCTTGTGCCCTCCCAGATTCTCTACAAGTAGACCACAAAGTCAGACCGGTCACCGGGGGTCTAGGGGGACGCAAACAGCACACAGGGCCAAGTGCCAGCCGTTGTGGGGACCCGCTACCCAGGCTGAGGATGGGGTGCCCTGAGGGCACATGGGGTGGCGGGTGGGCAGAGAGGCCCAACTCGGCTGCTCAGCAGACACCGGCTCCAGGGGTAATGCCCCTTTCGTCTCTCTGATGTCCTGCTGGCTTAGGGGCGGGGGACAGTCCGTGCCCCGCGTGCCTGCTGGCCGGGTGTGGGGACGCCTGACCCTGGACCCTCGGACCGTGCGCCTCGCCCCCGGGCCGCTCAGAGCAGCCACACGTGCTGCCTTTTACCCCCTCGGTCATGTTCCTGCCCAGGGACCCGCAGCCTATGGTCAGCCGTGCTCGATGTCGGAGGCTGTCCCGAGGCCAGAGTTCGGGACGGGGAGGCTGAGTGGGGGACCTGGGGCCAGGGCTGGGCCTGGGACAGGCCAGGTCACCTCTGGCCTCGTGTCAGCAGACACTTTCTCCAGGGCTGCCTGGGGAAGACTCTAGGACTCATGGTTGTGGGCACGTGGTCCGTTTCCCGGCCGCTCTGCCGAGTCAGCAGCTTAAAGGCCGCGGAACCACAGACGGGGGCCCTGTGCGCCGGCTCCTGACCCGAGAGCCCCAGAAACTCCCTCAGCGTCCACGGTGGGGCGCGAACCAAGGAACAGAGGCGGCGTGACCCGTGGTCAGGGAAAGGCAGGTGGCAACCACGTGTGCCGAGCGAGGAAGCAAATGTCTTTATTGAGAAAATGCGTGGCTGCCGAGATCAGGGTTCCCTGCTCTCACCGGCTTGGAAGGGAGAGGGGCGTTAGTGTGGGTGAAAGGCACAAAGCAGATGGGGTCCCTGGAGGGACCAGGCTGAGGACCCCGAGCCGGAGCTCCCGGCCCCGAGAGGGTCCAGACCAGCCCTGCCTGCGGCCACTGTGTGCGTGGACGGCCCCGCACTACACCGGCCTCACCTTCATCTCCGACACCTTGTAGCTGTAGTTGTAGCCTTTCCCCGTCTTCCAGTTAATGCCATTTGCAAAGGTCTCATGGGAGCCCGGGAGGTAGAGACCATTGAGATTTGCCAGGTGACACTTATTGTACCACCACGCCCCCTGGTAGCGCTCAGCACAGTGTTCTGGACTTGAGTCATTGTCCTGGTCCTTGGCAGAGAAGGGGTGGTTGTTGTGGTATGTCAGGGAATCACCTGCACGGAGGGAGAGCGGGCCGTCTTATTTGGATCCTAGTTCTAGGCAAGAACTGCAGTGACCAGGAGTCCAGGTCGTGCACTGCACACTCTGGAGGATGCCTGTGAACCCTTGCTCTCTGGTACAGTGGTCTTGGTCTTCTGGAATCCCGTCTGTCCCTCCCAGCTGGCAGGCACCCTGTCTTGGAGGGAGGCCACTCCCGGCCCTGGGCTCCTAGGTTGCTCAGCAGAGAGCACCAGGCACCCTGAAGCAGGGAACCCAGGATCCACAGAGATGGGCTCCGTTATCACCCTTCCCTGTTTGTGTCAATAGTGGCAGTAAAGAAGAGCCCCTCGTCTTGTACTTTCTACTAAATGGGTCCCATCCACCTGGTGGGGCCCGTGAGGTGTGGGTAACATTTCTTCACGTATGGAAGGAGAGCCACATCTGGCTGCTGCCTCCGCCCTCCCTGAGGAAGAGGCAGAGCCAGGACGGGAAGCAGGTCCCTCTGCGCTGCAGCCCAGGCCCCCGGCCCAGGCCCCCGGCCCAGGGCGGACACTCACCCGCGCTGCCCCCCTCGAAGGCTCCCAGAACCAGCCTGTAATTCTCGGCCTCGCCCGCCATCCGGAACGAACTGTACTTGGCAAACTGGTGGTTGCCCTCGAAGTCCACGAGGTCTACCCGGAGCTCGCTGGTTCCTGGGGCAGAAAGGCTGTGAGGTCCCAGCAGAGGGACCCTCGACCCAGGGCTGGCAGGTGGGAATTTAGGGACGGGCGGAGGGGCTGTGTGGACTCGGCATCCAGGGTTGGCACCGTCATGGAAGACGTCCGTGGATATAGGACGGGCCGTGGAAACCACTTGCCAAGGGTCCTTCTGGCCCCGATGTGCCCTCCTCGTGCTCACGCGCTGGAGCACGACACTACGCTCCGGCAACAGTGTGCCTTTTCCCGGCGGGTTGGGACGTCACTCCCAGCCCCGTGCGGTAACTGCTGGCACATCCCTGCGGTGGGAAGGTCGTGTGCTCCCTGGGGCCGGTGTGTCAGGAGAGGTGGGACGAGGGCTGGACGTGCAGCCCACCCCCGAGGCCTCTGGTCCCTCCTGTCCAGGGATCTAAGAGGCCGGTGGCGCCACGCTTGCTGGAGTCCCTCACCTCGGTCCTAAGGTGCACCCACCTGGTGTGTGAGATGAAAGCCTGGCTCCCACGCATAGGGGGGCCCGGAACAGAGCGTGCCCCCGGCAGGAGGAGGGCGGGGTTCTCGGCTCGGGGTGGGGACAGGTGGAGGTCGGGGACCTACCCTGGGCGGTCAGGGCATGGATGTTGTCATTTCCCAGCCAGAACTCCCCCAGCTGACTGCCGAAGCCCCGCTTGTACGCGGCCCAGTCGCGATAGAAATCCACGGAGCCGTCAATCCTTCGCTGGAACACCTGCGGACGGCGGGAGGGCTCGGGGCCGGGGCCCTTCAGGGGTCCGCGGCTCGGGGCCCACCCTATGGGGGGGAGGCCTTGTGACGCAGGGGTCATCCGGCCGAGCCCCGGCATGGCTGTGCGGCCCCATCTCCGACCCCAGGGGTGGGCAGAGCCCACAGCTGAGGGAGGGGAAACAGGAGGACCAGAGAGGGTGGGCGGCAAGCCCAAAGCCACACAGCTGGAGGTTTGGGCTCCCTCTGGGCCCCGCCGCAACATTGCAATCCCTCCCGTAGCGTTCACGCCCCACCAAGGTGTGTGGTTCGCCCCAGCCGGGGCCAGGGGGACGGGTCGGCCTCACGGGGGGATCTGGACATTTTGCCAACGGTCACACGATAGTGTCCTCCCTGCGAGTGGACGAGCTGCTCTTTGGGATCCCCGGGCAGAGCCCACTGTCCCCCAAGTACCACTGGGCGTTCCCCTGGCTGCTGACACTCACGGTCCACCCCCCGCCATCTGTGTCCATGTCGCACAGCACACTCAGCAGCCGGCAGTCGGGCAGGTAGATGGTGTGCCAGCCGGTCAGAAAGTGCCCTCTCGTGAGCAGGTCCTTGCAGGTCCGAGGTGCTGGGGACAGACCCGGAGGCTGATGTCAGGCAGGGCGCCCTGGGCGGGGTGGGGTGGGGAGTGGGGGTGTCTGGGTGGGTGGAGGGGTGGAGGGGACCCTGGGCCTGGACAGACTCCAAGGCCCGGGCCCCCAGCCGTGACGGCCAAGCCCAGTCTACCTGGCCATCCCCTCCCAGGGCCGCCCAACCTGAGTCCGCGGACCCCTGGTCTTCAGGGGACATCTGGGCTTCCTGAGAACATTGCCAGGTGCCAGCTGCCTATTGCTGAGTAGCCGCGGGAGGGAAACGTGTCTAAGAGTATGTGGTCCTCAGATCCTGGAACCCGGCTGAGCGTGGGGCTGGGCTCTGGTGAGCGGGAAGTGGGGGGAGGTCGGTGGCATGGTCAGTCACCTGCGTCACAGGACTGAGGCGCAGGCTCTCCTGTTCGTGGGGACAGGACACACACATCACGGTCTAGCAATGGGCGCCCCCGTCCCCTTCAGCCACAGGTGCTCCCTGGCCGGCACACAGCAAAGACATAGGGTCTGGATCTGTCCAGGGCAGATCGTCCAGTCCCAGGGATGGGCTCTGAGACTGCCCGTCCCTGGGAGCGGGTCTGCTGGGTCCCTGTGTCCAGCCTGGGCTGGGCCCGTGGGGCAGCGCTGTCACTCAGGGTCCCGCCGCGCACCCCGTGCCGGCCATCTCCTCAGGGCCACGGGTCCTCAGTGGCGCGGGAATGGACTCGTCTGGGTCTCTCTGGTCTGCGTCAGCTCCCCCCACTGCCCCTTTGATCCTCTGCTGGGGGAGACCCTGGGGGGTGTCAGGCATTCGGGTCTGTGCCCCAATCCTGCCCTCGTTACTTGTGCGCGGAGCATGGGACTGGGTTTCGAGTTTGTGAGTTGCCTTTTCTGCCTCTTACAATCTGTCTGATGAAGAAATGAGAACAAACAGGGGGAAGGGAAGGGCAGTGTCCACATTCAGCAGTAACGCTGCCTTGTCATCCCTGGGGTCCCCGCGCGCAGACGTCGGGCCCCACACCCTCACCGACCGGGCCAGGAGCCCAGCCCTGACGCAGACCCTGCGCGCCTCCGCGGGATTTCCCTGACGGAAGAGGGACTCGGGTCTGAGACCCTCCCCCAGCAGATGCTACCAGGCTGACTGCGGCCTCGGGGACCCCCACGTGGACAAAGCCCCAGGACTGCGATCCCGACTCACCTTTCTCCCCGCGCGCTCCTTTGTCCCCTCGGTCCCCTGGAGCAGAGACAGGAGGATGGGACCCCCGACACAGGGGCGTGTGGTCAGGGAGAGGCCACCTGAGCGCTCAGATACCCCCGGTCTGATCTGCCCTCAGGGGTCGGTGGGGGCCGAGCCCCAGGCCTCCTGCTCTGGGCAGGGCACCCTCATTGCTCTGCTGGCTTTCCAAGGGTTCCACGCCAGGGTCTCCAAGAGGGGAGGAACCCCGAGGCCTGGGATCCCGTTCCCGGGAAGGAGAGGTCCCTGTGGACCACGTTCCCTGGGTCAGGACTCTGGTCACGCGCTAACTTAAGGCTCCTCGGAAATACGACCCGAGCCACCATGTCCCTCTATCTGCCTCTGTGTCCCTCACCCGTCTCTCTCTCTCTCTTTCTCTCTGTCCTCCTCCCTGTGTCCCTGTGTCCCCATGTCCCCGTCTCCCTGTCTCCCTGTCCCTCTGTCTCTGTTCCTCTCTCCTTTCTCTGTGGACGGACCCCGGGGTCCCACAAGAGACCGTCGCCCTTCATCCCGTTGTTACCTTTGGGTCCCGGTGGTCCTGCCTTGCCAGGGACTCCAGGGGACCCAGGTGCTCCTGCAAATTCCACGGACACGGGCCTCATGGGCAAAGGTGCAGCCGCCACAGTCCCACCTGACCTCTCTGTCCCCAGTCCTAAGGCCCGCCCGGCGCCACTTATCCACAGAACCGCTGCCCCGGGGTGGACGGAGCAGCCACGGCCTCAAGGGAGCCGGGGGCCTAGCCCACCCCCGGGTCTCGCTGGAGAGGAGCTGCCGCTCGGTCACCCCGCCCCGGCCCGGTGCACGTACCTCTCTCTCCATTGACGCCTGCGTCTCCTTTGGGCCCTGCGGCCCCGGGCAGCCCCGGGCAGCCCCGGAGGATGCTGAGCTTGTCCGAGCCCTCCAGCCCCACCACCTTCACCTCTGCAGGGAAACACGGAGCGACGATCAGTGCCGTCCCCCCGCGCCTGAAGGCTCAGCAGGTCCCGCAGACTGGCCGCCCGCTCCGAGGCTCCTGCCTGTGCGCTGACCTCGGGCCCGGGCAGACCGCCGGGGACCCCCACGGGGCCAGCCTGGAGGCGGGTTTCTCGTGTCTGCGGTAGACTTGCTCTATCCCCCTCTGCCCTGCTGTGTGTGCGGGTCAGGCCGGAGGAGATGGCCTGGGAGTCCTCCCGGCTGAGGCAACCCGGCTCCTCAGTGCTGTGTGTCCCTGGACAAGTTACTCAACCCCTCTGGGCTTCTGTCCTCTGGGCCCCGAGAGCATCGGACGAGGGCTGCGGGGGATAAACCTCAGATGGTGCCCCTGTTTAGAATCTGAGCAGGATCCATGGCGTTTGGAAAGAGCTTCCTGCGCACTGGGGCCTCTCAGGAGATAAGAACAATGAGTA
>PISX010032922.1:0-16242 GCA_004024625.1 Mellivora capensis | reverse complement strand
CCAGCATTCATGAAATTATGTCAGGCTAAAATTTTAGCTTATAAGTAGGGTAAAATCTCAGACTCTTCATTGCTCTTGACAGCAAATACTTCCAGCACCTTGTATCTGGTCCTCCCATGGATAGTAAACTCTCACAGTGGTCATTTAAGAAGTCAGCCAGTTTTTAGCTCTCTTACTCAGTTCTTTTTTCCCATGATCTTCTCAAAATGAAACAGCTTGTATTATTGTTTCTCTTTGGAGTTACCTGTCACTCTTAGGAATTTAGTAATTTGATTAGACCAAGTAGTTTTATGAATTTACAGATTTTTTTTCTTATCATTAAGATGGCAGTGCCATTCTGATTTGAGTTGTCTTCAAAATTTTGCTCTCTTAAATTTTTCTTCAAGTATTTGTTAACATTTCTAGGGATTTTGTTTTATGCCAATATATGTAGATCCCCTTCAGTCTCTTTAACCACTTCATAATATGCATAAGTATGAATTTCACAATAGTTTACCTCATTATAAGGATTTAAACTACATCTAATGTTTCTTGATTCCAAATAATGCAGCCCCTTTTCATGCCTTCTTGTGCATGTGTGCAAGTGTTTTTCTGGTAGATATCAAAAGTGGAATTTCCATTACTGTGCTTCTACATATTTAATATTTAGAGCTAAAAATGTCTTCTATCTTAGGCTTTACCAATTACCACACAGCAGGAAAGGAGAGTATTACTTTTTCTACATTTTGTCTAATACTTAATATTATCATAATTCTTAACTTTTGACAATGTAATGAATAGAAAAAAATATTTTTCTGAATATGTCTCCCTGGGCAGGGGAAACAGAGCAAAAATGTACAATTGGGACTATATCAAACTAAGAAGGTTTCGCACAACAAAGGTTACCATCAACAAATAAAAAGGAAACCTATTGAATGGGAGAAGATATTTGCAAGTGATATTTCCAATAAGGGATTAATATCCAAAATATATAAAGAATTTATACAACTCAACACCAAAATACCCAAATAATTTGATTAAAAAATGGGCAGAGAACCTGAGTAGACATTTATCCAAAGACATGCACATGGCAAACAGACACATGAATAGATGCATGGCATCGCTAATCACTAGGGAAATGCAAATTAAAACCAAATGGGTATATCACCTTATGCCCATCAGATTGGCTAGTATTAAGAGACAACAAGTGTTAAGGGTGTTGAGAAAAGGAAACTGTGTATTTTGGTGGGAATATAAACTGGTATAGCCACAATGGAAAGTAGTATGAGAGTTCCTCAAAAAGTTAAAATAGAAATACCATATGATCTAGAAATTCCACTGTTGGGTATTTACCCAAAGAAATCAAAAACACGAATTCAAAAGATATATGCACCTCTATATTTATTGCAGCATTATTTACAATAGCCAAGATATGGAAGCAACTCAGTGTCCATCCACTGACAGAGATAAAAAGGTGTGGGGTATATACCCAATGGAATATTATTCAGCCATAAAAAAGGATAAAAGGATTAATTTTGCCATTTGTGACAATGTAGATAGATCTAGGGGGTATTATGTTAAGTTAAATAATAGAGACAGAGAAAGACATATACCATATGATTGCATTTATATGTGAAATATTAAAAACAGAGCAAATGAACAACAACAAAACAGAAAGTTATCTGACTCAAAATACAGAGAACAAATTAGTGGATATCAGAGGGGAGGGAGATTGGGGGAAAAGGCAAAATAGGTGAAGAGGATTAAAAGGCACAAAATTCCAGTTGTAAAATAAATAAGTTATGGGGATGAAGATTATAGGATAGGAAATATAGTCAATAATATTGTAATAGTTTTGTATGTGACAGAAGGTAACTACATTTATTGTGGTATTTTGTAATGTATAAAATTGTTGAGTTGCTGTATTGTTGTACACCTGAAACTAATATATGTCAACTATACTTCAATTTAATAATACTTAATAATATTTTTCATCTTTAATATAGATTTCTCTAATAGTAGTGATATTATTCATCTTTTTATATGTGTTATTTGTATATTATATTTTCATTTTTTTAAAGATTTTATTTATTTATTTGACAGTTTATTTGACACAGAGAGAGAGAGAGATAGCACGAGTAGGCAGAGTGGCAGGTAGAGAGAGAGGGGGAAGCAGGCTCCTTGTTGACCAGAGAGCCCAATGTGGGGCTCAATCCCAGGACCCTGAGATCCTGACCTGAGCCAAAGGCAGAGGCTTATCCACTAAGCCACCCAGGTGCCCCTATTTTCATTTTTTGCTGTTGATTTGTAAAAATTATTATTCTAAGTATTAATTCCTTCATGTGTTATGCTGCAAATTAACTTTAATAATGGTGTTTTGGTTATAGTAGAAATCTTATTTGTATTTTCCTCTGTGACTTTTCTCTTATTTAAAAATGAATTCCTTCTCAGGGCACCTGGGTGGAACAGTTGTTAAGTCATCCCACTCTTAGTTTCAGCTCAGATCATGGTCTCGGGGTTGTGGGATTGATTCCCAAGTCTGGCTCTGTGCTCAGCGGCAGTCTGCTTGAGATTCTGTCTCCCTCTCCCTCTGCCTTCCCCTGATCCTTCTCAAAATAATTAAATGTTTTTTAAAGAATGACTTCCTTCTGAAGGTTTTAAAGATATTCTTTTGTATTCTCTTCTGAGACTAGAAAAGTACACAGAATGTTTGTTAATTTTATAATGGTTTTCTCCTTTTTTGTTAAATTTAGATACTTTTATTTTGAGATTCATTATTGTAGATGGTATTTATGTTTTCCAAATTGGGAGTCATTTTTATACATCCTATTTTTACAAATATTCATGAATCCTTTGTGGACTCTGTTTCATTAACCTACTAATTTATTATTTATTACTTTACTCTTTTACTACTACTTACATTGTAATTCAGTACTTTTAGGTAACGTCTGTTTCTTTTTTCTTTTTTTTTTCCAATTTATCTTAGCTGTTCTTACAGGCTAACTTTTTTTTTTTTTTAAAGATTTTTATTTTATTTATTTGACAGACAGAGATCACAAGTAGGGAGAGAGGCAGGCAGGCAGAGAGAGGAGGAAGCAGGCTTCCCGCTGCACAGAGAGCCTGATGTGGGGCTCGGTCCCAGGACCCTGGGATCATGACCTGAGCCGAAGGCAGAGGCTCTAACCCGCTGAGCCACCCAGGTGCCCCCAGGCTAACTTTTAATGACAAAACTGACCTGTTTAACAAGTTTTATAATAATTGTATTGGAATTTTAATGGGATTAGGTTAAATTTATAAAGAGTCTGGCATCTTTATTCTGTTGACTCTTCCGTCTATATGTCAGTTTATATCTTTATCAAATTTTTATTTTTATTATTTATTTATTTATCAATGTTTTTATCATTATCTTTATGTAAAGTGTCAGTGTTTCCTTCTGAAATGTCCCAATGATTCTTTTTAGACTTATTCCTAAATACTTTATAGTTTATAGTCACAATTGATATTGAACTTTTTATTAAAGTATTCCTTAATTGATCATGACTGAACTAGAAGATACAGCAAATTTTGGTGATTAGAATCATGGGCTCTAGAATCACACTGAACCCCTGTTTTACCACTCACCAGCTTTCATGATCATGAAGAAAATAATTATAATTTTTGGTGTATCATTTTTTTCTCATTTTTAAAGTGGGGATAATAATATTTTTTTGAAAATTGTCAAGGTTAAAAATTAAAATTAAATAAAGTAACACATGAACTTCTAAATAAAGTAACACTAGAACTTCTAGTATGACTTGGCAAATTTAAAGTAATCAATAATAAAAAATAATAACTGTTAGTGAGAGTTATAAGGATGCTATTACTTTTTTATGATTCTCAGTTGATCATCTGAATGTTAGGTGTAGAATCATATCATCTAGAGATAATGTATATTATTTCTTTTTCTCAACACTAATTCCATCTCTTCCTTTATCACTACATTGGTTGGTAATCTCTAATACAAAGTTAATAGCAGGGTGAGAGTCAGCACCAAATCTGTTCCTTAGGGAAATGTTTCTTATATTTATCAATAATATATAAGCTTTGCTGTTACATTGTTGTAGACTCTTACTCCTTGTAAGAAAGTTTGTCCTCTTTTTTTTAGCTTATTATGAGATTAAGTTTTATATTTCTTTTCTCAAAAATTTTATTTTATTTTTATTTTTTAGAGAGAGAGAGAGAGAAAGAGAGAGAGAGAGTGTGAGCAGTGGAGGTTCGGAGGAAGAGAGACAATCCTAAGCAGGCTCTATGCTCAGCACATTAGTTGAGTCAGTAATTTTACATTCACACAATAGATACTATGAAGCCATTAAAAGAATGATATAGTGTAATTTTATGAATGTGGACTAATTCCAAAATGATATTCAATGAAAAATCAAGGGGTACTGGTTTAAATTGAATGATTCCATTTATTCATTTCACTCGATGAGCTTAAATAAACCATTTTGCACATAAACAGAGAAATATTAACATTATAAGTATATTAAATAAAAAATGTAATTCTGGATACATTGAATTTATTTAAAAATGCAAGTAGAGCTTAACATTTAAAAACATACATGTGCAATGACATCAACTGTTAATAGAAGAAAAGAGAAAGGCATAACAAAAGTATCTCAATATACCACAAAACATATAATCAATAAATTACATTCAGTAGGTTTTAAAAATAAATATAGGGGCACAAAGAAATATAGGGGCACCTGGGTAGCTCAATCAGTTAAGCATTGGACTCTTGATTTTGGCTCAGCCTGCTTCTCTCTCTCCCACTCCCCCTGCTTGTATTCCCTCTCTCACGGTGTCTCTCCCTGTCAAATAAATAAATGAAATCTTAAAAAAAAAAAAAAAGAAGAAGAAAATTTGAGGAAGTAAATTATCAAATTCCTTTAAAAAAGTATATTTACTTTCCCATCATACACTAAGATGACTCTGGCTCTAGAATCTTACCTACAAGTTGATTTTCTTAGAAATGTAAAAATATCGTTCCATTTTATTTTTATTATTCATAGTAATAGCTGTATTAGTATTACTAGAAGTAGTTGGTTTATTCACGAGAAATCTGGGATGCCTCTGATTTCTTACTGAGTAGATAATCTTTGTTTTTTCCCTATTAAGTCTTAACAATGTTTTTAAGATTTTATTTATTTATTTGACAGACAGGGATTACAAGAAGGCAAGAGAGGCAGGCAGGGAGAGAGAGGAGGAAGCAGGCCCTCGGTGGAGCAGAGAGCCGGATGTGGGGCTCTATCCCAGGACCCTGGGATCGTGACCTGAGCCGAAAGCAGAGGCTTTAACCCGCTGAGCCACCCAGGCGACCCCCCCCTTTTTTTTTTTAGATTTTATTTATTTATTTGACAGACAGAGATTACAAGTAGGCAAGAGAGGCAGGCAGGGAGAGAGAGAAGGAAGTAGGCTCTTGGTGGAGCAGAGAGACCGATGTGGGGCTCGATCCCAGGACCCTGGGATCAAAGTCTTAACAATGTTTTTAGATAGTAATTGTTGCTGTTGTTCTTATTGTATTATTATTACTATCAATTTGTTCTATTCAGTGGCTTAGTCTTCCCTGAGCTTTCTGAATCTGAATTTTTTTTACCCCTATTTTTAGAAACATTCTATGAGTTTTTTGAAAATATTTATTTTATTTTATTTATTTATTTGATAGACAGAGATCACAAGTAGGCAGAGAGGCAGGCAGAGAGAGAGGAAGGGAAGCAGGCTCCCCGCTGAGCAGAGAGCTGGATGCGGGGTTCGATCCCAGGACCCTGGGATCATGACCTGAGCCGAAGGCAGAGGCTTTAACCTACTGAGCCACCCAGGTGCTCCTATGAATTCTTTTAAGATTGCTTTCATTTATTCTCTTCAGTCATTCTTTTTGAAATTCCTCTTAAACTGTATAATAAACATTAGATATATATTCCACTTCAATTAATCCTTATTTCCTACTCTTCTATATAACTTTTTGATAATACATCATATTACATATACCATCTTCAGCCATGTAAGCACAAATGATTACAATTGCTGTTTTGTTTTGTTTTTCTAACTTGAATGATCAAAAGTTCAATTTCCTTATATCTTTGGAATTCCTTGTATGTATATCATACCTTCCTCTATTCCCCTTTTGTTTGCTCAATTATCTCTATTACTTTTGTTTCAAGTTATTTCTACTTATTTATTGTCCTTTTTTTTTTGGTATCAGATGTTCCCCTCAATATCTGGTGATATGTATATCCACTCTATATTGCCACTGCGTATATCCACTCTGTGTGTACATTTATATAGGTACAAACATATGTGCTTGTTTTCTTGTTAGACATTCCTCAGTTTGTCAGGAAAATTTACATGCAAATACAGGATTGAGCAGCACTTGCTTGAGAAGCTAAAAATGTCATTTATATAAATGGAGATTTAGACAACGGAAGGACACCAGTCTTTGCCAGATAGAGTGTGTCCTTAACCAGAATTATAAACATGAAAGCCACAATTCCTCTTGATCCACCTAGAACTATCTTTTTGTCGCTAACATTAAAGAGAAAATCACCACTGTTGTTACCACCTGATGTAGGTGGGTAGAGCAAATTTATAGGTGAAGTCTCTTGCTCAGAGACCACTGACCCAGTGACATAGACATTACCTCCTAGCACACTCTTGCCTTTCCAACCACCACCTCATCTTTGTGGAAGGATTACTCTTGGTATTAACCCACCCTTTCAAGTAGATTTTTCTGCACACATTTTGACTTTTACTTTTCTTCATCAGTCCCATCTTGTCTATTTTTTGCTAGCTTTCAAAGGTTACTCATAATTTCTGGTAAATAGTAAGCTGTTATTTTTATTTTCAGAATTTTGTTTATATATTTCTTTATTTGGTTTAAGTCACTTCAGTCATTTCTAATATTTTTGCTAGAAAATGACAGCTGCAACACGGATTGGTTATCAGTCTTCACCTGAAAGGGTCTCCCTTGTAATGTAGTCTTTGTGATACCCCAGGAATTATTTGATGCACAGTTTTGTAGAGACAGTTAAATTTATTAATATTGAATCATGGAATTAGAGAATTTTTTGAGGTAGAATGCTAAATGTATATTATTCTCCAAAAATATAGGCCTAATATGAAGGGGCTTAGTATATTGGATAGAGGTAAATTTTATAGCTATATTAATTGATTAATTTAATATGTCATTCATACTGAAAATGCATTTATTGAGAAGATTTTCAAAGTTCAATTAATTGCATTCAGTTGAATAAAAATTCATGGAGGTGCCTATTATGTGCTTCCCTAATACAGTTTTATGAAAAGGATTTTATTTTCCCAAAAGGTTTTTGTGTACTAAATTCCATCTGTCTTAAAATAATTTCAACCAAGTAGCTATTTTCTTAGAATTATATATCATTATTGCTATGCCAGACAAACATGCATTACTTTCTTAATATCATTGGGGGAATCATTACATATTAAGGGTGGACAAGCTTTTTCTGTACCATATAGTAAATAGATTAGGCTTTGTGCGCTATAAGATCTCTGTTGCAAGAACTTAATTCTGCTGTTTTTCCTTTGAGAAAAACCACAGATAATATGTAAATGAATTAACATGCTGTGTTCCAGTGTTTATGAAGAGATTTGGCCTTTAGACCACAATTCTCCAACCCCTGGTAGGTAACAAAAATTCTTTTTTTTTTTTAAGATTTCATTTATTTATTTGACAGACAGAGATCACAAGTAGGCAGAGAGGCAGGCAGAGAGAGAGGAGGAAGCAGGCTCCCTGCCAAGCAGAGAGCCCGATGTGGGGCTCAATCCCTGGACCCTGGGACCATGACCCGAGCCGAAGGCAGAGGCTTTAACCCACTGAGCCACCCAGGCGGTAACAAAAAATCTTAAGGGATTTCAAGCTACTATTCCTTAAATTGAACTTTTGAACAACATTTTTCTGCTTCTTCTCAACTTAGAAACTGTTTCAAATTCTTCACGAGAAGATGGAATTGGCATGATAGCTTTTATCTTCATCAGTTTAACAAAAAAGATTTTCACATCCAAAAAGAAATGTGTGTTAATGAGGAGAACTCCAGGGTAAACAGTAATTCAGAATATTTTAGGTTCAAATATACTATTTTTTCTCTATTGTTGCAAATTTCCTAAAGATACAAAAAGAAAGCTCCAATTTCAAATTGTTGAACAAGATGAGAAATGACTCATAACTATATACTCTGTTATAAATATGAAAATAATATCTCGAGATATGTATAATAGCTTGTTATATAAAATTCCATAATATTATATGTTTAAACTAGAGCAAAGACATGTGTACTTGGTAGTGATATACAGAATATACTTGGTATTCTTCATAAATGCTTGGAAAAAAGGTCATGATAAAAATAACCAAAGTGATATAATATAATAGATAAGATTGAAAAGCCTTAAGAGATTTTTTTCATAAAAGAAATTGTGACCCTTAATAAAAATATTAGTATATTCAACTATAGCATTTCCCATGAATTAAAGTATACTTAATTTATATTTTTAAAGATAACTGTGTTATGTTCCACAGGTTTCACCCCTGGGATGGGAGATTTAATCTTTGTATAGGAGTTCTCCCCGTTGAATTACCACAACTTGCTTCCCTCTCTTCTTCGATAGTGTCCTAAGATGTCACACATGTTTTCCTTGATAGATAATCAATAGTTGTGCTTTCCTTGGTTTACACCTTGCTCTTGCATGCTGGTCATTGTCAATTTGGTTTGTGTGTCTGTATGCTCAATGTATTGTCACCACTGACCTTAATCATTATTATCTCTCTACTCTAGTAATCACTCTTGAAAAGAAAGGCGTATGCTGGGATTTTTTTCCCTTCCAGATCCATGCTTCATCCTTTTCTGCCCTAATTTGTGCCCTGGGAGTTTGATCTTTGTGTACTCTAATACCAAGGCTTTCATGCTAGCTGGCCTCCAGTAGGTTTAACCAATGGAAAAAAAGCAACAGGAGCTTGGAGTTGGGGATAAGACAGGTCAAATGGCTTTTTTTTCTGCCCTCTATTTCTTTCAGCAGTGTGTTACTTGCAGTATTTGTTTTTCTACAAGACCACATCTCTCCTGGCTGATCACTCCCACTTCTCCCTGGACACCAGCAGCACTGTTTCCTCCCTTTGCCCTGTCAGTCCTAACAGTAGCAAAGTCTTGCTGCTCTTGCAAGCCAGTGGTTGCCTGACCTTACACTTCTGTTCCCTTTATCCTGTGCACCATAGACCTATAAGTATTTTCTTCCTTAAAATCTTTTCATTTGAAATGTAATCCTGCAAGGGGTTACCTGGCTGGCTCAGTCAGTAGAGCAAGTGACTCTTGATCTGAAATGTAATCCTGCAAATTTTCTTTCTTGTTGAACCCTGTTGTAAGGCCTAAGTTAGTTTCCAGATTTCTTTATCTGAACTGTTTCTGTGATGTGCTTACCATCTGGAGTCCAACAACTCATCTCTAGGAAATAAAGATAAAAATTTAGGATAAACATTTATCTAATTCAAAACAGAAACTAATGATGAAGATGTAAGTATAAATAGATATAGAATGTGTAATATTGTAATATATAACAAGAAATACATATTTGGTCTTCATCCCTTTTCTGTCAGAGCTCCTAAAACCCTTGCCATTTTCTAAGTGATGAGAGCAACAAACATACTGTTAGTTATGTTAAAGAAGTGACTTTTGGAACCAAATTAAGGATGAGGGCTGATTGCCAAGAGAATCAACCATGTGATTTTAGGGTGGAGACTTTCAGTTCCATACCCTTACCCTCAGGAAGGGGAGAAAAGCTGGAGAGTGAGTTCAAACATCAATGGCCAATGATTTAATCATCATGCCTATGTAATGAAGCCTTTATGAAACCCCAGAAGGGTTCAGAATTGGTGAACGTCTAGATATCTGGGGAGAATGGTACACCTAGAGAGGGAATGGAAGCTCTATACCCTTTCCTGCATTCCTTGTCCAATGCCCTTCCGTCAGCTGTTTCTAGTTGTATCCTTGTACAACAAAGACGTAATCTAGGTTTTTGAGTTTTGTGAACTGCTCTAGCAGATTAATCAAACCCAAGGAGGATGTGTTGGGAATCTTGAATCTGTAACCTGTTAGTTGGAAACACAGGTAACAAGCAACCTGAGCTAGTGGCTGGCACCTGAAGGTTGGGGGAGGCAATCATGTGAGGGTGGATTGTGGGGAGGGCTGGACAGTTTTGTAGGAAGGAGCCCTTAACTTGTGTAATCTGATACTCTCTTAGTTAGATAGACATCAGAAATGAGTTTGAATTCTTGCACACATCCTGCTGGAGTCTGAAAATTGTTTGTTGGTATGGAGAAACTACCTTCCCCTCCCACACACTGGATTTGGTTCCAGGAAACTTAAAGAGGATGCTTATATAATTAAAGTCTAGGGATTAGATGATAATAATAATAATAATAGATAATAATAATAAAATGATAATAGTAACAACATTTTATATAGTATCTCCATAAATTTGTTTTCACCATTCATTAGTCAGTGTTTTTATATTTAATCTAATGCAATTTGCTGCTTTTTACAGGTCAAACTCCTTGGCCATCTCACACTCCTCAAAGCTTTGGATTTAGCCTTTATTTCTCCCCCTTGAGATTTCCTGGCCCCTATGCAGAAATATTAGTTGTAATGACTCTATTAATAACCTATTAGAATGATGTGTTTAAATTTTGTATAACAGATTATTGTTGGTGCCCCTAAAATTCCACAGCTAGTGAGCCATTTTCCTCAAAGAGCTGATTATTATGACATCATCACTAAACAAAACCATTACTATCCCTACACTCTCAATATATAACATTTTTACCTTTAGCAAAATATCAAAGTGATTATTGAAATTTGAGGAGTCTTCCTTTCTTTAGTTGGTAATGTTTGTTGAATGTATTTTCATATACATAGATAAAAATGTAATACTAGACATTATTGGCTGGTAGCTTAAAGAGACATTCAGACCCCTTGATGTAAAATTTAGAGTTCTTCATTAAAGGAAAACACTGCTTTTATTAAAAGTCACAGTTGTCATATTAAAGTTTAAGTATTTCCTCTAGAATGGAAATGTTTTTCTATCAAGAGATTATGTTGCATGTAAGACCTAGGAGAAAACATTTCTTTGTTGAGTAATTTAAGAGTTTATCAATATGTAATAGCTGCATGCAACTTGAAGACAAAACCTGAAATAGATTGGATTTGTTTTTTCTTGCAATTATCTCATCACTCTCCATTTTTGCTATGGTTCTCTGTGGGTAGAATATATGCTCCCTCCTACCCCACTGGACAGTGGGATGTTAGAAGAGGCCTCGGTATTCCTGCCATTCATTATGGTAAAAGCTTGCCTCATGTAGCTACTTTTCCCAGAATGTATAACACATGGTATTGTTCATAAACAGACGTGCTCCCTTATACAGAGCTGGTCATCCTAACTCACAGATCTGTGTACTAGAAAACATAAGGGCTACTTTTTAAAAGCCATTGGAATTTTGGGATTGTCTGTTATACAACAGAGTTACAGCAGTAGTTGAATGATACAAACCCATTAGCAGAGAAATAACCAAGGAAATTCAGATGAATGTAGACTGTGCCTAAGATTGTGGGACAGATCCCCACATTGTTTTTTTAAAATGCAAATATTTATAAACTGGTTTATACTATTAAATTTTTTTAATATTTCATATTTATATTTATATATAATATATATTATATATAATAAATAATATAATATTTATTATATTATATTTATATTTATATTATTTATATTAATAAAGCATATTAAACTATTAATATGCAATATCTTCTCTGACTACCATGGAAATGAAAAGGAAAAAAAAATTGAGATGCTTTTGGCCTGAGATCAAAGGTATGTTTTGTGTGGTGAGGAAATAAATCTCTGTTGCTTACAATGCAATTTTGAAGGGGATTCCACCAGTGCTGTTTGTGTCCAGACTAAGTTTAGTGAAATAGCCCTTCCGAATGTGTTTTGTTTTGCTTGGTGGTTTTCTGTAAAGTGCTCTGTCTTCCTAGAATGAAGATTTGAGGTTGTGTTGGAATTCAAGTGACAGACAGTATGCTATACTCATATAATCCTTAAAGAACGTGAATAGGATTCTCTTAGTGTTTATTTCTTTGCTTTGAAATAATTCACAACAAAAGATGTTACAGGCAGATAAGCAAAGTAGCTATCTGCAAAAGGACATGGTGGCAGCATCCATCATGGGCGTTGGAATCAAATGTGGTGAGGAGAGACACTGAGGGGTGGGAAGTGGCAGCAGCTTGTTAAGGGTGTTGGAACCAGGGCACATTGAAATTATCCCTAGTGTTTTGAATCATCATTCAAGGTTTTCTCCACGTCTGAGCAGATCCTCTTAACACTTTGGAAAGGGGTAGGCAAAATGTTTTTTTCTAATGGACTCATGGAATGCTACCATAATATGCCCTTTTTGTGTGTGCCTAACTTCCAGTTGTTACTTTTGTTTTTTCTTAATAACACTTGCCAGAGTTAAAAGGTTTTGGGGGTTGGTGTAAGCAACCATAAAAACAAAAAACAAATCAAACAAACAAAAACTCCATCTAAGATATGATTTAAAATTGATTCATATAATCATTTGATGACTGTTTTTATTAGCAAAATCAGCATAGAAAAGGACTCAACGATGATAAAACAATTTGCTATTTCATTATAGATATGAATATGTAAAAATGAACAGATAAAAAGATATTTAAGATAGTTATGCTGGTTAGTCTATGTATAGAACAGGAAAATTGAGAAGATTTAAAAGAAAAATAAAAGAAGGCATTATTTTACATTCAAATTACATTATGGAAAATCCTTTGCAATCTTTAACTGCAATTCTCAAAAACTGAATCCATTATTCCTTGAAAAATGACTATAATCGGTGAAAGTTATTAACATACCCCAATCTAGATAATACTCCACTATATTTCAACTCCAATGGCTATGGCAGCAATAGCCCCAAGTGACATTAACTGGGAAGGGGTGGCAAAGTCAGAAGCAGTGTTGACCTCCTCTTCCCCAGGGTTCCATTGGCAGGGAGCCATACCAATCATGAAGAATTTACTTACCTGCAGCTCCCTCTCTCACATAATCTCAATTAATACATTTTTCTTCCATATAAGACTGACCACTCACACATCCACCCCCACGCTCTTGACTGTCTTAACTCTGCTTACTCCTACCATATGTTTTCAAAGCTGCCAAAAAGGAATAGCAACCTGTATCAGGAGAGTGAATGGCCTCCATTAGAGAAAAAATAAGAGATTTATTTTATTTTATTGGCAAGATTGCTGCTCCCTCAAAACAACCACTTTCAATACAAGGCAACCTGAAAGCCAAAGTTCCTCTGCTACTTTATCTGACTTTTTTTCTTTTGTTATTGCTTTCAGAACTCTTTATAGAGCATTTCTTAAATTCATTTTTTCTTCTTCAGTTTCTACTTTGTACCTAAGTTGCCAGACAATTTGGATTCTGATGTTTTCCTCATCTGAGAATTTTTTTTAAATTTAAAAACATATATTTTTTTCTTTCTCCTAGCAATTAGAATAGTTTTGTGCAAATTTCTGGCATTTATTTTCCCCCTTCAGCTACCAATAAGATATTTTAACCAGATTTTTAAAATCTTTTTACTTCTCCTTGTGTCTATAATTGGCATAATTCCCCATTCTATAACTTTTGAGAAATAATAATTACCACTAAACTTTTATGTGTTTTCTATATTAAAGACATTGTGCTAAAATTTTATATCTAGGACCTCATTAAATCTTTGTAACACTCGTGAGGTAGGAATCATTAATAATGTCATTATGCAGATGGGAAACTGGAATTCTGAGAAGTCAGTAGCATTCCCAAGAGCCCCTATAATTGGCAGGACCAGAATTTGGACACAGACTGTCTGATTCTAGAGCCTGAGTTTGGCACTATCTCATCAAGAATTTGCTAATGATTTTCCTTGGCTTTCTCACTTTTATCAGAAATTTGAATTTGACTGTCCTGTTATTATTATCTCATTGTAGGTTCCTGGCAAATAAAATACCTTCAACATTTATTTTCTCATAATCACTGCTAATAAAAATCAATTTTTAAAAAATTATAGAGAAAACACTTTATGAGATACATAGAAATAGATATATAAATATATAGGATCTATTTATATCCACATCTACAGACACATAGATGTGTTTTAATTTAAGGCATTGGCTCACATGGTTATGGGACCTGGCAAGTCCAGAATCTGTAGGGCCAGATCACAGACTGAAAACTCAGCTGAGAGTTATTGGGGCAATCTTGAGGTAGAATTTTTTTTTTCTCCAGGAAAACTTAGTTTTTGCTCTTAGGGCTTCAACTGATTAGATCACATTATCAAGGGTAAATCCTCTTACTCAAAGATATGGATGTTAACCATATCTACAAAATACCTTTACAGCAATACCTAGATTAATGTCTGATTAATTAACTAGGTATTATAACTTAGCCAAGTAGGCACAGAAACACTAACGATCACACTACCTATAGCAAAAAGCTGGCATTTGTTTTATCAAAATTATAATAACTCAAATTAATGTGATAACTTGCCAGCCTACATGTGGAAAAAAACAAACTTTTCCGTACAATACTGCTTTAGAGATTTATAAATTTCCTAATTTAAATTTAAAACATTGGAAAAGAATAAAAATAAAATGTTGGATTAGTTGCATAATCCAGGTCAGAATAACTAACCCTATTTATGAGTTTTAATTATTTAAGTAAGGCATGTTGAATCAGTTATTCTGAAGAACTTTACTTCTCAAATTTATTTTTATCATTGCTGTACACTTTGACCTTCATATACATGCTATATATATTCACATCACCTACTCCCATCATTACACTATGCCATCAGTGAGATTGTTTCTGACAAGTTTCTGACATTATATTAAAGTCCTTGCCACCAGATGTTGTAATTTACCTGATTGATTTTTGTCTTTGTACCATTATTACAGAATATGTAGGCTGGCTTTCATTTGATGTGAATCTGCAACTATTTAATTTTGTTAAACTGATTAAATTATCCATTGATCCACTCACTTATTCAGATTATTGAACACTTTACAGGTACTAGAAATACAGTGGTGGAGAAAAGAATAATTGTTCTGCCTCACAAAGTACCATTATTGTAGGAGAAAGACATTGCATTTTTGTTTTCATGATATTCTGTTCTGGTACACCCACCTCTTATCCATTAAGAAATTGTGTTGACACACTTTTCAAATTGTTTTCTAGAGCTCAACAATGTCTCACCATCTTCACTACTGTCCCTTGGTATAGATGAATATCTTCTCTGGCCTGATTATTACAATTATCTCCTGAATTGTCTCCTTGATTCTGCCCATGTTGTCTTGGACACTCTCACTATCTTTCTTGCTTTAAATGAAAGTTCCTGTCATGTGATATGTTCAATAGAGAAGCCCATGTGGCAAAAAAAAAACAGAAGAGTACTACTGATTTCTTTATTTTTAATATTTTCAAAATAAAAATATAACTAAAAATTTGCCGACACTTAGAAGAAACTGGAAATGTCCCTCAGAAGTGTGTCAGTACCACACATTTAAAATTAAACACTAGTGGGTTGAATGGTAGTCTCCTCAACACCTTGTCCAATTTTTAATCCTCAGAATCTATAAATATTATTTTATTTAGAAAAAGTATCTTTGCAGGTATAACTAAGTTATGGATCTTGAGATGAGGAGATCACCCTGGATTATCTTGGTGTGTGACTCAGCCCAATGACTAGTATCCTTATAACAGTACAGTAGAAGAATATTAGATAGACAGAGAAGAGGAGGCAATGATCTAAACAGATAAATGTTTGTGGAAAATAACACCTCAAGAAACTGTTTAAGGAACTAGGAGAAAATCATGTTGGTTGGAGCTCAGAGAAAGTGGTGTAAGGTAATATTATTTCTATTATATTATTGCTCCAAGACAGTAATGGGACTGCAAGACTCAAAGAAATTTGTACCATAAACCTCAGAAAGAGTATGGAGTGGTTGGTGCTTAGTACCTCTGACAATAGGGTTTAAGATAAATCTAAAAACAGAACTAGATAAACATCTGTTTAAGAAGCAGGCCCTTAGATCATTTCTCCTATTCTGAGAAATAGATGGTTGCTTTTCTCTAATCCCCCCAGGAAATTGGAAA
>PISX010032921.1:0-15636 GCA_004024625.1 Mellivora capensis | reverse complement strand
CAATGGCCACGGTCGCCAAACTGTGGAAAGAACCAAGATGCCCTTCAACAGACGAATGGATAAAGAAGATGTGGTCCATATACACTATGGAGTATTATGCCTCCATCAGAAAGGATGAATACCCGACTTTTGTAGCAACATGGACGGGACTGGAAGAGATTATGCTGAGTGAAATAAGTCAAGCAGAGAGAGTCAATTACCACATGGTTTCATTTATTTGCGGAGCATAACAAATAACATGGAGGACATGGGGAGATGGAGAGGAGAAGGGAGTAGAGGGAAATTGGAGGGGGGAGATGAACCATGAGAGACTATGGACTCTGAAAAATAACCTGAGGGTGTTGAAGGGGCGGGGGGTGGGAGGTTGGGGGAGCCTGGTGGTGGGTATTATGGAGGGCACGCATTGCATGGAGCACTGGGTGTGTTGTAAAACTATGAATTCTGTTACGCTGAAAAGAAATAAAAAAAATTTAAAAAAAAAGTCTATGTGGCATAACACTGAACATCTAAATTGACAATAGAAAATTTAAGACAACAAAGGAAAAGCTTTTTTAGACAGCTTTTACTTTAGTTTTGGTTTTGCAAGAAAACTAAGGAAATAAAATCCCTCCCACCTCCCCCCGACCCCGACACATCTCACCAACAACAGCAATTTAAAATCCAAAGGAAACCTTACTATACTGTGCGTACTTGAGAATTTAGACACTCAGGCCTTTAAGTGTTATTATATGCGTCCCCTTTTAGCCAAAAAGATATAGATTTTCAAATTCATGGTATTTGGTAGTATTCTATTGGTTAAAATGGAATATTTAGGACACGCAATCCCAGGAATCTGAGTTCACATTGAAAATGGAATCATTTCGCTTGTTCAGAATCTTAGGCTGCATTCCAACCTTCAACTGTTCAATAAATACATGGCAATTTTCATTATCTTCACACCCTATATGTTTTAACCTTGTATTTAATTTATTTATATTTATTTGTCAGCCCTTCACATAGCTTCCTGACCATCCCAAACCTGTGAAGGTGGTACTGGAAATAAAATGCAGGCCCTTCGCTACTAGTCTTTGAAAGTTGGAAGGAAGGGCAGGGAACCCAAGATGGAAAATGGGCAGGCTTTCGAACTGAGTAACACGGTCAACATATGATTCACAAATACTGTGATACAAATACACATACAAATACAGAGATAATACCAGCTAGTGAAGGCATGACAACCGGAAACTCAGGTCCAGCCAAGTAGGGCAAGGATGGGGACAGACACCAATAGAACAAAGCTGAAGACCTGTCTAGGAATCCAGTGGAAACAAATAGACATTTACTGAGACCCTACTGAATTTGTAACCCCATAGGGAGCTACCCACATGGGGGCAAGCAAACCTGGGCATTCCTGTGGTGATCTGATTAGCCCTCTGGAATCCTGTCTTGGCTTTTTTAGTTGACTGCTTTAACCACAGTTGGGATGAGCATGTAGGGGCCCATCAGGCAGCCCTAGTCTGCAACGTTAATGTATCTAATTGGCTATTGAGCTGAGCATCTGAGGGGCGTGGAAAATACTCACACTGGAGATAAAAGCCAGCCCACTAGGAAGTATATCAATGTCTTCAGAGCCATTTTCTGCAAAAGAAGTAGAGGATCAGGAAGATACATGAATGAAGGCTTAAAAAGTGAACCTCCCAGACAAAACTTTAGACTTATTTTGGAAAATACATTAATTTTTTCAACTATTTACTTGGGAAACTACATTAACTTCCAGGAATCCCATAGGCATGCTACTCTACAGTAAAATCTGGGTCAGATTCCCTAAATATTAAATTCTTTCTTTAGAATTCAATTTTCAGGAGAAAAAAAAGCAAATAACGATAAAATAAAGTCATAGCCTAGATTTATTCTTTAAATAACAACTTCTAGGGTATGCCCTGAGAGATTCAACTTTATTCCCCAAAGAAGACTGACGTGCAGATGGGCTTATAACATTTGGAAAGTTTTTCCATCTTTGTGAGGGTGTCTTAAAGTCCTCTCAGCCAAACATTTCTCTCTTCCAACTTGTTGAGGTCATATTGGGAAATTATCCGATCATATTGGGAAATTCTGGTAATTGTTATCCATTTTAAAAGCAATGGGTTTTAGGAGAGACTACCAAATATAGGTAAATTTGAACAATTTAGTCAGCTCTCTTTCTCACTAAGAGATGGTCCTAAGCATTTGTCTCTGGAAAGAGATGGATAAGAAGTAAGTTATGACCATGAATAGGATGAAAAGGGGGCTCACAAGGCTCCTAATAGAGAGACAGACCCACAGAGGATGAGGTCCCAAACAGGCTGGACTGAGGGTAAAGGTCGTGGTTATCTAGTGTGGCAAACTATATTTTACAAATATGGGAGAACCAACATGGATCATAGCCACATGCCCTTCTTAAAAAGTGATGGTCATGTTCTTCCATCAGGAGGCAAGTTCTCTCCCCTTGAGTCTGGGTGGATTAATGGTAACTGCTTTGACAAACTAAATGAGGTACAAGTGATGCCATATGGCATACAAGGTAAAGTCATAACCACAGTTGCTGCTGGCTCACTCTCAATCTCTTTCTCTCTCTCCCTCCCTCTCTCTCTCTCACTCTCATCTCCCTTCCCTTCCACCTTTCCTTTCTCTTCTCTTCTTCTCTCTGTCTCTGTCTCTCTCTCTCTGTCTCTGTTAGCTTGGGCCTTGGGAACCCTAAACTTAAATGCAGGAAGCCTGGGTACTTTGAAGCTATAGAGGAATGACTAGACTACAGAAGGTAGAGAAGACACTGGAGGTGTCACAGGTCACTTCATTTCTCAACCATTGAGTCACCCTAGCTGATGCAAATGGGAACAGCAATGCGCTGTGTCCACTGAGCCATGTTAAAATTGCAAATTCATGAGCAAAATAAACACCGTTTAAGTCAGTCACTTGGATTTAAGGTGGTTTGTTACACAGCTACGGTGACTGGTACATGTGGGGAAAAGGTTGCTTGGGGTAATGCATGACTAGTGTGTCAAAAGGCAGTTGAGCAAAGAGAGGGAGGGAGGAAAAGAAAAGTGGGACAAAGCCAAATAAAATACAAATTTGAATCAACAGAGTAATGAGCAATGGGCACTGAAAGTTAGAGAACAGAGGGAGATTTAATTATATATTCACTTACTGAAACTAATCCCCAACTAGTAACTTGAAAATTAATCAGAGCATTCCATTTTCTAAACATTCCAGTTAATCAGGATTTATCTATCTATGGTATCTTAAGGGCTTGAAAGACTTAGTGCTCTTTCCATGTGGAGTAAAACAGATATGGGGAGAACCCAGCAAATTGAATAAAGCAATTTAAAAATTCACATTGAATATGGGTTGGTTAATTTTTGAGCCAACTTTTTTTTCTTCTTCTTACTTTTTTTTCTCTTGAACACTGCTTTTTGGTTGCCCTTTGCCCTATTTTCCTGCCCAATTTTGTTCTGGACATGGATATTCTCGAGGCCCTGTCTTTGGCTGTTTCTTATACCACAGCATCCCTTCTACCTGTGCAATCTACTCCAGTCCCCTGGTTTCACTTCTACCCATATGCTGTTGACTCTCTAATCTCCAAATCAAGCCCAAATCGTTCTGCCAATTTCCAGACCTTTGTATTCACCTGTACAGTAGGCATTCCTACCTAGCTGTTTCATTTCTCATATTTAACATGACCCGAACTAATCTGGACATTTCCCCCTGAATCTGCTCCATGTCTTCTATTTTGATTTCAGTGGATGGCACTTCTATCCCCCAAGTACACATCCCCCGAAGTACCTGTAGTGATCTTCGATGCTTTCTTTTTCCTTACTCCCCGAATCCAATGGATCACTGTCATTAGAGCTCTAGCACTGCCCCTTGGATTTGCACAGTAGCTTCCTAACAGGTCAGTTCTGTTCCCCTGCTACCACTCTCTGCACCTGCTGAGAGTCAGCATTTAGATTGCAGAGTTGATCTCGTCATTCTTCTGCTTAAAACCCTGCAGAGGTGTCTCAGAGTTAGCCACAGAAATCTGAAGCTTCTTGGTCTGGATTCCCAATTCTCCACATGCCAGCTCCAGGCTTGGTTTGTTGGCCCCCACCCTCCACTCTCTGACATCTGTGCCACAGTTCTTGCCTTGCTAATTGCTGAAATGCGTCAGCCTTGTTCACCTGCCTGAGCACATGCAGCTCCCTCTTCTTGACAACCCACGCCTCTCCCACACCACTTTCTCCTCCCCTTGCCTGAGTATCACAGGCTCTAGAGAAGAGCTTGGGGGCCACCTCCTCAGCCTTTGCAGCCTCTCCCAGTTCCCTTTAGTTCTCACAGCCATGTTACATACATAGAGTGTCACTTGAGACCACCTCCGCCAAGATATTTTGTTCACACCTGGGTGGCACCCTTCTGTTGACATGTTGATTTCCTACCAAACAGTCAGCCTCCTGGGAACAAGGACCAGTTTTCATTCAGCACTCCAGCTTTGCACCCAACATCATTCCTGCCTTTTCACTACAATAACTCTCAGTAAAAGCTGGTCGACTGACTAAATAGATAAACCATGCTAGTTTCTTGATCTCTGTCTTGTCTTTGAGTTAAACAAGTGGGTGTTAATTTCTGAGCATAAGGTGTCCTGAGTTCTGCGCTCTTTAGTCTGGTCCTTTTATCTTCTAAATACCGTTTAACACATGCTCTGACAGCATTAAACCACCTCAGTAATTCAGCTATAACAGGAGTGGGTGTGTTCTTGGGGCGTTGGATTTGTCTTTATTTACTGAATTAATCCAGAGCACAGGGATGCTAGTACTTTCTGTTCAGATGTGGAAAAGAGTCACCGGCTGATTGCATGGTACTCCCACCCCTCTTTCCCTACCTCCCCCACCTACGCTGCACCTGGCGTGATAACACAGTGCATCTTGGCAACAGTGGCACCTGTGGGAGTAAGAGCTCCCAGGACACTCCCCTGGGTGCTCCCCGCATACTCGTTAGCCTGTGCACAACTATCATTAAAACCCCGCCCAACCCGAATATTTATAGCAGCAATGTCTACAATAGCCAAACTATGGAAAGAACCTAGATGTCCATCAACAGATGAATGGATAAAGAAGATGTGGTATATATACACAATGGAATACTATGCAGCCATCAAAGAAATGAAACCTTGCCATTTGCAACGATATGGATGGAACTAGAGGGTATTATGCTTAGCTAAATAAGTCAATCGGAGAAAGACAACTATCATATGATCTCCCTGATATGAGGAAGTGGAGATGCAACGTGGGCGGTTTGGGGGTAGGAAAAGAATAAATGAAACAAGATGGGATCGGGAGGGAGACAAACCATAAGAGATTCTTAATGTCACAAAACAAACAGGGTGGCCGGGGGGAGGGTGGTAGGGTTATGGACATTGGGGAGGGTATGTGCTATGGTGAGTGCTGTGAAGTATGTAAACCTGGCGATTCACAGACCTGTATCACTGGGGCTAATAATACATTATATGTTTATTAAAAAAAATTTTTAAATTATAATAAAAAAATCCATAAGTCTAAAACCAGTCTCATGAATAGATGTCTACTACTTTTTAAACTGTCAACCCTCTACACAGCATAATTTTGTCTCCTTGACTATTGATCATTTTCTACAGGCACCCTGAGAATATGTCACACTGAAACATTACAATCAATTAATAGTATCACGATTTCCCGTCTTGGCAAGAAGATTCTGATAGCCAACTAAGAAAACAAATGCGACCTACAATGGAGTAGAAACAGATCTTGGAGATAGGGGAAGATACTGGAGAGGAAAAGGGGTGGAGGGGAAGATAGGAAGACACCAAAGACAATGGCTATTTACTTCCTAATCCTGCCAAGGGCGGAGCCCCAGTCAAACTATTCCAATTTCAAGTGCAGCTTTGATTAGATGCCATGTGCAGCCAACTAACTTCCTGGTTAAAACAATCCTTGACCCGCAAAGCCTTGGAAAAAGAGAAACTCAATACAAAAAGATCTATAAGATATCATTTCTGGAGGTTAGAATTATTTCGCTTTTCAACTTTTCTTCCCAGAAAGAATAATGGGAAGGAAAACAAAAAGAGGAAAGTTTCTTCCATCAATAAAATTAACCACAGAAGCCCAGATCTTGAAGAAAACGCAAATCAGAATTCTTCTTCAGCTCTGTTAACTGCCTACCAAGCCCTGCCTAAAATCCTTATTGGTTTTCCATTGCTTCATAGAGCTTTTCACTCATCAAATAGTTGGGTCTCGTGAAATGTTCTCAGCAGTGATTTTTATTTAAATATCCAGCCTGCTTTGTTTTGGCCAGCTCTGCTTATTAATATTTCACCATTTTGCATCTCAGACTTTCTGTTTTCTGCTGCCGTTGTACTTTCCTGACACTTCCATAACAAAATGTGTTGTTAGTAGATAAGAGAGGCAGAGTCACACGACAGAGTCCAAGGCATAGGAGAGAACCATCCAGGCTCATAATCTGGGCCCGTCACCTTCCGGTTCTGGGCCACTAGGCAAGTCACTTCATTCTGCTGTGTCTCTGTTTCCTAATCAGCAAGGACAGACAGCAAGCAGCACCCACCTTACAGATCGATTGTCAGGGTGATGTCAATGTTTGTAAAGAACTCAGCAGAAGGTTTATAGACAAACGCAGTGGCATTATTTTTAGAGCTGTATCAATATTGCCCTATCAATTATGATCCCAGGGTCCTGGGATGGAGCCCCGCATCGGGCTCTCTGCTCAGCAGGGAGTCTGCTTCCCGCTCTCTCTGCCTGCCTTTCTGCCTATTTGTGATCTCTATCTGATGAATAAATAAAATCTTAAAAAAAAATACTTCCCTATTAACAAACTTGTTCTCCAGATATAAGATGGAGATATGCCAATAGACTCAGGAGGTAATGCTGTTTTCTTTTGCTCTCAGCCCGTTCCCAACCATTTTAGCCATTCTTTTCAAAATATTTAGATAATCAGAACTTTGATCTGTCTTACAACATTAGCCCCAGTTTTAGCTTCTCAGCTCTACTGGAATTCTATGATCTGCAAGTCAGATGAGGCCTTAGCAATAATTTAGTCTAATTTCCCTACTACATTATTTGGCAAGCTCCTAGCTTTTGAAAGAGAGATATGTAGTAAATATGAATATTACTCCACAAAACAGTAAACACATGAGCAAATGTTACATGTCCTTTTTTTTTTTTTTAAATCAAATGAAATCTCACCCTGTACCCATATTCCACTAAACCGAAGGGAAATTCAATCTCAGTCACTACTGGGTCTTTTGCCAGGGTTGTGTAAATATCATAGGTGGCAAGTTTTTAAAAAGCAGAATATTTGGGGAAGTCCATCTGGCCTTTATTCTATACTAGTCACCACCGAATTACTCACTGCCAAGCCAGTGTGTTCCCTTTAAAGTACACAGTTCTGCCACTTCCAGGCCCTGGATGGGCACAGGATCTGTGCTGGGGCTGGGACATACATAACAAAGGATCCGGCATCCCCAAAGACACCTTGCAGCCATTCTTTCTGGGGTCCTGCTCCACCCCCAGAATGCTGCCAGGCATTGGGAAAGGATCCCTGTTATTCAAAATAGCTACACATTCTTTAGCTTTGTTCATCGGCACCTTCTGAAAGAGTTCAGGTTTTTGAGAACAAAAGTTAGGAAGCAGCTGTCCTCAGTTCCTTCTGTTTCTAGCCAGCAGCACAAACCTCCTTCTTGTGCTAGGAAGCCATTGGCCAAGGCTACTTTTTCTTTTCTTTTTTCTTTCTTTCTTCTTCTTCTTCTTTTTTTTTTTAGAAACCAAGAGAGAAAAACAAAGATAGAAAACCAAAATAAAAAAGACTCTTATTCTATCCCTGTCTCTCTCTCCCTTTCTCTCCATGTATACATATATGTATATGTAGTCAAAATATATAAAGAAATATATGTACCAAGAAAAAGAAAACACAAACTCATATCACAATAAACCATGCTGTCACCCTGTCACATAATGATAAATAAGTCACAGTCCTTGACCCTTGGGAGTTTACAGTCTGGTAGAGAGAGAGAGAGAGAGAGAGAGAGAGAAAACACTGCTAACCATAAAATAAAGTGTGTGGTAGGTGTCGTAAGTGAATCAGAGTTTCAGAGCACTGGGGTTCAGAGGCAGGAGAGAACTTTGCAGCCAACCACAGCAAGCAAAGAGGAAGGAATCAGTGCAGGGGATTTCATGAGCAACCACAAAGAAGTGAAAAAGCACATTCTCCAAACAGTGAGCAGAATCCTCCTGGAGCTATTTGTCTGGTAGCAGTGCAGGGCAGAAAGGGGCCTTGGAACCCAGAGAAGCAAGTGCAGCAGTAACAGTAATGGGGTGAACTCAGCCCTGTGTGGGGCCACAGAAGATGTGGATACCAACAAATCTCAAGAGACAATGAGGGATGGGGGAAAACATATGGCTCCTACATATGGAACGGAGGCCCTTTGAGAATGGCTTACCATACACAGGGGAAGTCTAGGAGAGCCAGTTGTGAGTGAGGGGATGAGGGAGGAAAGTACAGAAATGGAAAGTAGTTTAGATTGGAAAAGGAGGCCTGCAGTTTGAGAGGTTAGGGAGGCAGCTACGGAGTTTTGATTTTTTTTTTTTTTAAGAAATCTGAGTAGGCTGTGAGGTTCCTCAGGGTAAAGGCTAGGTCATATTTCTTTTTGTACTTGCAGATAAATTTAGAAGGAAACTGATATTTGAAGCCCGGAATACCATGAAGGAGAGGGAAGAAGAGAGAAAAGAAGTAAGGTGGGCCCCAGAAGGAGACAGAGAGGGGAGTGAAGTAGTACAGAAGGGGCATTCAGTAACGGACAGGATGTCCTTCAAATGATGGAGAGATATCAGTAAGAAAAAAAGGACTGGGGGGAAAGCCACAGACTTTGACACTCAGGAGGGCCCCTGGAGACTTGGGATGAGGAAGCTTCAGGAAGTGGGGCAGAAGCCCCTGGCAGGAGGCTCTAAGAAGTAGCAGGCAATTAATTTAGTGGGCAGGCTCAGCCAAGTGAGTAGTAACCAAGAAATGGCACTGTCACATACATACCAAGTCCCTCAATAAGGTGGCAGCTCTGGGGCTCTACCGACCTCACTTCTCGAGATGCATTAGTTCTTTGTCTATAGAAGATAAAAACACAGGAGGTCAGTGCACGATATCCAAAATTGATGTCTAAACAATGTCTTTAATCACCTTCTTTTTTTTTTTGAAGATTTTATTTATTTATTTGACTTGTGACAGAGATCACAAGTAGGCAGAGAGGCAGGCAGAGAGAGGAAGGGAAGCAGGCTCCCTGCTGAGCAGAGAGCTCGATGTGGGGCTGGATCCCAGGACCCTGAGATCATGACCTGAGCCAAAGGCAGAGGCTTAACCCACTAAGCCAGCCAGGCGCCCCTTTAATCACCTTCGTGTTCATTAACTGTGTTTCTCATCATGTATGGATGCTATAACACGTAAGTAGGTACCTCCTTTTATTTACATTTATTTACATAATGTGGACTATAGCAGCTGATCTTACCCAGTTGAAAGCCTAAAATGCCATTATACATGGACAACACTTTTTGGCCTGATAAATGATACTGTAAATTAATATAAGTAACTGGATAGTATTATTACTTTAAATGTACAGAGTAGTATTATTTAATTTGCTGAAGTATTGTCTATTAAAAATCTGCACTTTGGCTCCCTTTTACTCCTGATAGCCTTGTCTTTTGACCCCTACCCACCGAAATGCTTTCCCCAAATTCAAGGGTCTCTTAATAACTAAACGCTGTAGCTTTTGCTTTAATTTCATTATTTAAAAAGGTTTTTATACTGACTTATTTTGCAAGTGCATAAAACTCATCAGACTGACCACAATGTAAACAACTGGCCAAATTATTTTTCAATATAGTGTTCCTGTTTTCACAGCGAACCATTCTTCTAAATACCAGGGATAATTTAAAATTTTTATTAGATTGTATTTGGGAAGATTCTACACTTAGACCTATCTTACTGTCACTTTTGTAACAATACACCTTAGATCTACCTTGTAATTATTATTTTTTATGATTCTCTCACTTGGGTGCACTGGGAACAAATGTAACAATAAACACTCTCAAGCTGACTTAGAAAGTATTCACAAAAGCCATCAGGCTTCTCAGTAGATTCTAATGTGAACTTCTGAGATCAGCTTTTGCTTGGAGAAATAAATAAAAGCAACTTAAAGACAAGTGAAGGCAAACAGAAGCTTTACTTCACTCAGAAAGGCTTACCATACCTAACGTTTCTTTCTAGCCCAGTATATTGGCTTCTCTTGAGATACTTCTGTCCATCACCACTCCATCTTCCACTTCAAAAGGTCCTAATTTTAACCTGCATAACGCTGGTGGTCACCACCTGCAAGTTTCAGCTCATATCCCTGCTGTCTGGCTAGCTCTTTTAATCTAGGATGAGCTCTGTTTCCCAGTACTCATCAGTGTTTCACTGGCCTTGGGCAAGTCTGAGTGGGCTATAAACATCCAGCTGGCAGCCTGGACCCCTCCAGGTCCAGCGCTTCCAACGGAGTTCTTTTTTTTTTTTTTTTTTTCAAGAGCAGAATGCCAAGGGCAACCTGGAAAAGGGGGGTGGGGGTGGGAGACACGACTTTCAGAAAATAAATGGGGGCATTTCTGCTCTACCATCTGAAGAAAGGCAAACAACTCCTTTTTCCACATCAGCGTTTCTCAAGGGATAGCTTGCTGGGTGGAACTGAGAAGTGAGGTTCTAATAAATGCCCTTTCCTACCCTTTAGGAAGGTGGCACGGGGCAGCCCTTGAAACTTGGAAGAGGAGAGAAAGAACCAAGGAAGCCCCCATCAAGATGCCAACTCACCTAAACGCCACTAACCTCTCCCCGATTAGGGCGAGGCCGGCCACAAGCAAGGTCAGCACCAGCAGCTTCCCCATGGTCTCTGGTGCCCGGGTGCCCTGTGGCGACGTGCGGGTGCCTAGCACTCCCGAGGGGGGTTGGGCAGGCTCCCGGCCCCGCCCCCTGGACCGCCCCTCCCGAGCGGGTGCGCTGCCAGGGAGCTAAGGCTGAAGTCCAGGTCGCCCGCGCCGCCCCGCCCCCCGCCCAGAGTTCAAGGCCATTTCCACGCACCGGGTCCAAGGAACCCTTTCCTCGCGGGACTCCTTCTGTTGAAGGTCCCCGTACGGAGAGAGAGAGCCCGCGGGACCGCAGCTTTGGCAAGAACACACCCATCCGTCGGTGGAAGGATAGAGGAAGTTTGTTGCTAAAAGCTGCGAAATTCAACCACAGCTCCTCGAATGAACAGAACGGGAAACCCAAGGGTCAGGAGACGGCGGGGAGCTGAGTTCAGAGCCGAAAACTTCGCGTTTCTGGAAGGCAAGATGAGCCGCAACATTGATCCCGAGACAGTGGGCGGAGCGATACTGAAAGATCACCGCAGCAAAGAGCTTTAACTCACCCTTCTCCAAGATTTGGGGCGCAGGGCCTTATTTCCTGGCCTTTCTGCCCTGTCTCAGAATGCTGAATATGGTGGGTGCCCAGTTCCGTTTGTTGACTGGGTGGATTTGCGAATGTCCGTGGCCGTCCCCATCATTGATGGGATAAAGAAGTGAAGGAAAATAAGTAGATAGGTAACAAGAAGATGAGCGAAGTGGGAAGTTAGCCTTTCAAAACACTTCTTGATTCTTTCTTCTGGGTCTTCAGTTCTTACCAGCAAAGAATGAATTTTCCCCCTCATAATGAGGATTAGGTAGGAAGGAAAAGGGCTGGCTGAAGGTAGGGGAGACTTTAGGAGTTAGGACACAGCAACATAGCATCTTCAAGCGTGATGTTTTTATTTACCAAGAAAAAGAAATAATGGTTCTTTTGAGTTCAACTGAGTAAATACTGTTTAGGGAAAATAATTTGCCAGACATGGAGATATTAAGACAAGAAAAATTGGTCTCTGACTTATGGGACGCATGATTACAGTATGAGTACATAATTACGGCATGAATAACAATGCCTACCACCTACACAGCACCTACCATGTGCCTTGTGCTTAGTACTTTGTCTAGGTTAACTCTCTTCTAATCTAATTCTCAGGACCACCTCTGAGGCAGTTAACATTATCCCAGTTTTATAGGTGAGAAAAACCGAAGCACAGAGTGGCTGTGTAACTTGCCCTAGGTCACACAGGTGGCGAGTGGCAGGTCAGGGCGTGGGCTCCAGAGCCTCTGCCCTTCACCATGCTGCTTCTGTGAGGGCTGGGCAAGAAGGAAATCTGTACTCAAGGAGGGCTGTAATATCTAGAGTTGTACTGATAATTATTTTTAAGATGACTAATTTTAAGAGTTCAAACAGAGGAAGAATTGAATGCTGTTTTCATAAGGCTTCCAGAGGAGAGAGATGAAGAAAGGAACCTTGTCAAAGGTGAAGGGTTGATACGCGTGGTACAGGCTTGCACGCAGGACCTGGGGCTCAAGCTGCCTGGGTTTGGATCCAGCAAGCCTTAGGTGCCCAGCTAACTTGTTTATGCTTCAGATTCCTCTTTGGTAGAAGAATATCTGCCTCATAGGTGGCTTAAAATCAAATGTCATGATGAGTGCAAAGTGCCTAACACTACACGTTGTGAGGAGTCAATAAGCATTGACCATCAATTAAATCTGAGCCTCCACATGAGAGCGTTGGCTCGGATCCCGGTCCCATTGATCGCTGGGTCTTCCAGTGCTGGGCACGGAACTGTGTACTTAATAGATGCTCTATAAAATTGATTAGATGGATGAGTGCAAGATGTTGGACTTGGCGTAAGGAAAAATTGGGAACAGAGACACCGAGTGCATGATGAAATAGTAATAATTGTCCTACGTGCTACGTATTTTTGCATGTTTTCTCATATTCCTTCTTGCTATCCTCGCTTTATGAATAAGGAAAGTGAGGCCTAGAGATTGAGTAATAACTTGCTTACATAACTAAGAAGGGTCAGGTACCCCATTTGGACTCAGATCAAGAGACTTTAGAGTCCACGTTCCTTATCAGTGTGTTCCCTGCCTCCCAGCATAGCAGGAAGGCAGGGACAAGGGAAGAGGCAGATTCTTGGGCAATTTATTGCAGGTGTTGTGTCATCTATAATCTGGTTTAACATTCTTCACTTTAGGCAGAGGTAAGGATGTGTATGCATGTGTGTGCACATGTACGTACATAATTTTAAACCTTAGAGGTGGTTAGTTGTCATTTGAAAACCATAATCGGTAATTCAAATCCCCAGCCCTGGTAGTTAGCATTAAAAGATTCCCAGCTTTGGAGACCACTGTATCAAACGTCACTGTTTAAATCTGCACCTGGAGAGTTCACTCATTAGCTCAAGATACTAGAGATAATTATTCATGGGGAAGCCACTTAGCAAGACATATTATATAAGCAGCTCCTGCTCCATGTAGAGTAAGAATGAGAACAAGGTTCTCACGTCAGTGGAGTGGGTTTTTGGCTGTCTTAGTCCATTTGGGAAGCTGTAACAAAAAAAGCATGAGCTAAATGGCTTATAAACAACAGACTTTTATTTCTCGTAGTTCTGAAGTCCAAGATCAAGATACCATCAGATTCACTGTCAGGTAAGAGCCCACTTCCCAGACTGTGGTCTCTTTGCTGTGTCCTAACCTGGCAGAGGGGGCAAGAGAGTTCTAGGGGGCCTTTCCGTAAGGGCACCAGTTCCATTCATGAGGGCTGTACCCTCATAACCTAATCACCTCTCAAAGCCCCCACTTCCTAATACCATCTCTTTTGGGGTTAGGCTTTCAACATAGGAAGTTTGGAGACACAAACGTTAAGACCATAGCAGCAACTCTAGAACACTCTTGTGTGCTGTGTCCACCCTATTGACAAGGAAGCTTTTTGATCTGAGGTGAACTGAATCCTCCTTTCAAAACTTTGTCTCAGGCCAAACCTTTTCATCACATCCCTGTTGAAATAGCTTCTTGAAATACGGAGGACAAAGCTAGATCTTCATTGAGTTTCCTGAACAATAGATCCTAGGATGATTTTCACACCTCCTTGGAAATAGACATTTGTGCGTGACAGATTTGGGTGTAAGCCTTGTGTTCACTGGACCCTCTACATGGCAGTAAGTGGGATTGACCGCATGACCAGAAGCAGGATTTAATCAGGCAGAAGGAGTGTTGGTGAGGCCCAGAGAAAGGCAGACTGGTTTCTGCACAGTCCTGGGGAATTAGAACCAGAATGAATTAAGTCCAGTAAGGACAGAGCAGGAGTTCCCAAACCAGGTGATAAGAATCACTTGGAAGACTTGTTAAAACACAGACTGCTAAACTTTAAGCCCAGAGTTTGTGATTTGTTAGATTTGGGGTAGGTCTTGAGAATTTAATTTTCTGATAAGATTGCATGTAATGTTGTTGGTACTAGTCCAGGAACCACACTTTGAGGACCACTGGGCTAGAGCATAAAAGACTATGAGGAAGATGGTGAGAATTGAATCCAGAGAGGTTGGTAGGGCCTTGTAGGCCAAGTGAGGAAAGTCGAATTATATCCCAGGGGTTCATGGGAAACCACAGGAGTGACATGACCCAGCAGATGCTTTAGAAACATCACTCTGCAGTAAGAATGGATTAAGGAGGGGGTAGGGAGCTTGCCTCTCCTGGAGATGGGCAGAATGGTTGGTGGCCTTGGGGAACTAATTGGAGAAGCAATGGGGATTAATTAGTTCCTAATGTCCTTAGAATTGTATGGCTTTGAGAAATATTTGGGAAGGAGGCTGATGGTATCGGCAACTGGTTGGATGTGGACAGAGGAACAACATAGAACAGGGACAAATTAAGGAAGGTGCTTAGGTGTGGAGAATCTGGTGGAGAGGGTTACCTATTCATGGATCTGGGGACCAGAGGGCAAGGAGCAATAGATAGAAAAGCAGGGGTTTCGTTGAAAGCTCTGATTTCCATTAGGATATTTTTGGAAAAATCTTCATGTTTTCTTCAAAGTGGAACAACAAAAGTCACATTACCATGATCATCCCTTTCAGGCTCTGAACTGAGTCTGCACAATAAATTTGTTATTGGCTTATTGTTAAAATAAATATGTTTATTGTTACATTAGCTCCTTCTGGAGAAAAATCTGAATAATGTCTCCTGTAGCTCAATACTACGAGGGATGGGATAGCTGGCTTCCATGATTTTGGAGCTTGAAAACTGTGTACTGCTTTCTGCTCTAATGAGAAACATCATTTTCTTGTGCTTCCAAACCCTATCAAGAATTGCATAACTGATGATTTACAGTTATGAACTGGAAAAATAATTCCATCATTTACACATGAAGAGCTCCTAGGAACTGATTAAAAAAAAAAAAAAAAGAAACCAACATCTTCAAAGTTAAAAAAAAAAAAAAAGACAAGGAATTTCACAGAAAAAATAACCACAAATCTCTTTGAATATCTGAAAGTGTGCTTAAACTCGGCTGTACTAACAGAAGGGAAGCTAAAACACATTGGGATATCATTTTTGCAAACATGTGAAAATTGGACAACAAAACCTGTTGGTGATGCTTTGGGGAATTCTTACACATTGCAAAATGTTACAACTCCTGTAGTGAGTTATGACATATCTGTCAAACATTCAAGTGAAATTGCCCTTGGAGCCAGACTGAACC